>JAUZNK010032012.1:0-18649 GCA_035046665.1 Euphysa ruthae
CTGCACGATCACCGCCAATCCCAAAAATGCTACAGTTATTCCTGGTTTTAGAAGAATAGGATAGACCTTTAGCTATAATGTTTTCCGAAATTAACCGTATGAAAAATACAATGTAGATTTGCATAATAATTTAAAAATAATTATAAAAAAAAATTTAGGATAGTTGTTTAACTTAACATTAGGTTAATTTGAGGGAGTCACTGATATAGCAAGAGCTGACCAAAAGATTTATTGTTGCCTCTAGCGATTTACCAACAAAGTGGGGTCTATGTTTGGTATGTCAATCAAACGAATATGAAAAATTGATTAATCTCGGAAACGACAGCCAAATAAATAACGTCTTGAAGAAGGCATACAAAGGTTCCAGGAAGCTCATTTTCTTGATTTATCTATAAACCTTATATCAGAAAACTCCCTGTCACTAAACGAGACTTTTATTTCAAAAAGCGCTAAGTTTCATAAAACATGTAGAAACAAATGCAACGATTTTCATTTTTAGCGTTTAGCTAATAAACAAGATTCAAATGGATGTTAACGAAGAAACTGTGACAATTATTGATAATGCGGTAGGCTATGAATCCAAACCATGCAGCAGACAAACTCTACATTTTTTAATGAATCATTTCAAACAAGATTTAATATCTGTGGAAATCAGAGGGAGAAAAAAGTTTAAGACAAGTTACAATGTCACAGTTAGATCAAAGTGTTCTTGAAGGTGCAGAAAATTTAAGTAACGATGTGTCGTTAGCACGTTTAAGCGAAGGACGATATGGTTGCAACTGAGTTAATGTACAATAAAAAATGTCTGTGAGCGCTTTATAGAAAAGTAAAACAGTTACAGAAAACCCAAGATTCGTAGTTTATATTGATAAAATATTATATGGAGTAGTTTTTGCGGAGATAATTAACTGTATGAAAAACCTTCTTCAGTGTTCAAGTGTAGCGCCTGTATTCCAACAATTATTTCAAAGTTTGTATCAACAATACACTGGTGTCAAATTAAGTTTTCATAGCGTAAGATTTATTGGTGACATTATATGGCGTATTCCTGGATTAAAAGCGCATAAAAAAAGAAAAAGAAAAAAAAAAACGTCATAGTAACATCGAAAGTTGCTGTAAGAGATGCCATCACAGAAACTTTGTCATCTTATAAAAATGCCAATATGGTACGTTGCTCTGTTTTTAATCAACCAACATCACCAAAGGACAAATTTGATAAGACAAGTCAAATTTGCATGATGCCAACCAGCCTTCTACTATTGGTCCTATAATTTTAGAAGGCACTAGTGTAAATTTGGATACTTCATCTCCAAGCTGCGTTATCAATTTCGCAATTGAAATGCATAACCCCATAGAAGCAAGTTTTGAAACTATTCTGTGTTTTCTTGGTCTTGAAAGTAGCATCAAACCCAAATACCCCGAAGTGGAGTCTTTTGACTTTCACTATGACGAACATTTGTCGTTGAGTTTTTTCATTTTCATTTTACACTATTACATTTTATCAAATCTCCTTTTGGAAATTTTCCGTGGTTACACCAGGTCACATCTATGTACGAGAGAAAAATATCTTTTAGCTTACTTGCATTGCTAAATGATTTAAATCCTTTAATCTAAACACCTTAATAGACGAATAAGAGAGTGAGCAGGGACTATATTTACCGAGAACTTCATATTTATCGATTTTTAAACATTGTAATTCGTTAAAATCATTAATATTTTGAATAAAAACAAGAAAAAACAGTTTCAACCTCATTTTACCAAAAAAAAAGAAAGGGTTTATGTTACGCGAAAGATCTCAAATATTTAGTGGAGCTGAAAAGAAAGAACCATAATTTTTACAGCAGAAAAAAGTAGCAAATAAAAATAAAAACAACTTACCTTTTTCTGATGGCGTAAAATTTTCTTTTTTTAATTTTGTACCTAATCTTTAAAGTATCAATAAAAAATCAATAAATTCAGTTTTTAAATTAACATTTATAAACTCTTTTCAATACCTCTTTATTTAGTCTTCTTATTTGGTGTTTTTCATGTCGAGATATATACCTTATCGGTAAGTAAAGTGAGGATTTTTTCGAAATGAAAAAAAATTTATCATTTTGGAAATACAAATGGAACAGTAACAGAGTCAGGTGTATGCAATATCTTTTAGATATTTTCAGAAGAATATCTGAAAGATATTGCATACACTTAAAAGTCTAAACGTAAACGTAATAAAAATGAGCCAATGTTCTAAATGCGAAACGGATTTTCCACTCTTTCTATCACTTCTTTAGAGTTCTCTATTGCCTCTAATATACTAGCCATTCGAAATCAACTTTGAACCATTTCACCTTCATCACAAAGATGCTCTTACAGCGCAATTATCCACCTGGCATGTAACGACTTTACTATAGAATGATTATAGGATATTTTTACGTCTGATAAAACAATCCCATCTATTAACTGGCTGGTGACTTGGTGAGATAACTACTTGCTATTCCTATTTTGAATAAAGTCTTGCGCTGCCTTGTTAACAGTTATATCAATTGGTTGAAGATTTTTGATTAAGTTGTGACAATGACAATGGTAACTTTAAAGTTGTTATCGGAGCAAAGTTCCTTTAATATACCATTATCCTTCCCTTTGAATGTATCAATTATAACCTTGGAGTATTTTTCCACTGGTATTCCTTTTTCTCTCATTAATTTCTCAAAGTAAAGAAAATGATATTTTCAAACACACAGATTTTTTAGTGCTGGATCTTCTTCCCAAAAACTTATGTTTTCTTTTATCAATGAGCTGCAAGCTAGGATCCTCTCAGAATTAAGAACTTCTATTAAACTATCCAGGAATCTTCCTCCGCTCATTTGCCGATATTGTGAAAATCTGCTTTCAATTGGATCACTCTGAAGACGTCCTGTAAAAACAAAATCAAATCCATCTTTTAGGAATTCATTAATAAAAAGTGCTTGTGCTCGAAGTGCCGACGATAAGGCTGAAGAAGTTTGTTTGGTAAGGGAAAAAACTGGGCATTGTGACCAAATATCTACCCAATCTGCTAAATGTTGGTAAAAACCAGTTTTCTTATCTCCAGAGATTACAGCATTTCCCATTGGGTTAGGTGAAAATCTCTGCTTTGAAATTGCAATTGTCCATCATGTATTAAGGAGTGGCAAAAAGTTTGTTAGATCTTTACTTTCTAGGCAATAACTTTTTACAGCTGCAATTGTTGACTCATGAAATAGAGCTAAAGCAAGTGGCACAATTTGCTTGCTGTCACCAGGGTGCAACACTTGATATGTTATTTTGGGAGGTTTCCTTAAATTAAATTTCAATATTTCATCCTTGTCACAAACAAGTCAACTTGTCTATAAATCTCTCCAGAATTTTAACCCAGCTGGACAGTGAATGTTCAAAGAAGGTTCAAAATTAAATTCAGGAAAAACAAACTTTTTGGAATTCAAAAGATTGTTTCTAACATTTTTGAGCAGATGCACGGTATCAAAAAGCAAGTATGTCTTTTTTCCAGGGGTAAACTATAATCTTTCTGTCTCACCTAATAAACTAATAATGTCATTAAAGTTTAAAAACTTCTCAAAAAATATATTCTATTCTATGATGCTTTTATGTCATAGTGCCTCCCGTAATTTATTGAAAAAACACCCAAATGAATTTTAGACTTGTTCTAAATTATACCTCAGCAATGGGTTTATGCTAACTATATACAGTCGGATATCACGAGAAGTGAATGGTTCATATTTTTTTATAAAAAGAAATATACGTGATGACTTTGAAAACACTTTACCCTTGATTGACTGCTTTAAATGCAGATTAGACTTATCTGCAAAATATTTACAGAATTCCTCAGTTTTCAAAAATTCAAAAATTTCTAATGGGTCATCTTTATATATTTTATCGGCTACTTTTCGATCTCCAATAAAATTCTACTGGGAGATCATCCTCCCATAACACATTCTCAAACTCACTAGTTTTCTTCTTATTATTTAAGGGTTCTCCTCTAAAGGGATGTTCAGATCTTACAGCAGCAGTTGGAAGCTGAGCAGTGTACAAAATGCCATTATTTTCTTCCTCAAAAATATCACTTTGCAAATCTGAATTTTAATTGTATAAAAAATTTGATTTTTCAGTTTCTGAATAAATGACAAAGTTATCTTTCTTCATCATCAGAGCCTGAATCACTGAGTGAAGAAAGATCTGAGCCACTATTGCATACAAAATCATTAAATTGTTCCAAGGTTACTTCTTTATTTACTCGCTTATTTTCAAAAGATTTTGTATTTTTATCCAGCATTTTTATCTTCTATTTATGCTGTAATAATTACGTAATGGGAAACCATTTAGGCTTAAATTTCCAAAAACATTTCGAGAATCCAGAAATATCAAGTGTTTGAGCCCAAGGCGTATATGATGTCAGATATATCAACTTAAAAGTACTAAGGTAACTGCTGTGCGCACTATTACGTCTCTAAAAACTTCTGCAAGGTAAAGATCTGCGTAAAACTAAGACTAACGCTTAAAGAGTTTTTTGTTTACTTTTAAAACTTTTGAAATAGTCTTTACCACAAATGAATGAAAATCACAAAAAACTGTAATTTTAACATGGAATTCACAATAGTCTGTATTGCAAACAAGAAATAGTTAGTATTATATTCAAACAATAATAATCAAGGAAATATTTTTCACCTCTCTGGATATAGTTCGCAGACCTAATAAATATAGACTATAATTCTATAGCGAACACTTTTTCTTTTGTTTTTTTTTTTGTTGTTTTTTTGATTTTTTGAATTTTTTTTTTTTTTTTTTTTTTTTTACTATACTTCGGCTGAATAAATCTCTATGTTTTTGTGTGTGCTGTATAACGGGACCACAATGGAAATATTGTTGTGACAGCAGACAGTTTTATCTTAATGTTTGTTCTTGTTGTTATCTTTTTTGTTTTCCCCTGTCTTGTAAATTTCAAAGCTTGTCATTCTGTACTATAAATACTGTGACTAAAGGATATTTTTACAGATTTTCTTCTATAGTTTGAGCATATTACTCGAACATATTAAATTACACAGACTTATAACCTACCAGAATACATGTTGAGGTTAGTATTTCAACTCACAGCAAAAAAAATTTTCTCAGATTTTTATGTTTTTGTTAAAATTTAAAAAAAGAGCGTAACAAAAACGGAAACCTAAATTGTCAGTGCTTTCAAGTCACTCTGTTTGATGTCAGTTATCTGCTGCTGTGTAATACCCTAAGAATATATAAATCCTCAAAAATCATGGGAGATAGAAAATGTCCGTTCGTCACATGAAATAGGGATTTAAAAAAATATTCCATATCGACCCTAATAAGTCCACTTACGTCGTTTTAATATTATTAAGCTTTTAAATTATTAATAAGCTTTTAAAGCTGATTTTAATAAGCTTTGGCACAACCCTATTATTGTCATAAACATCATCTTAATAAACGACATCAGATTCTGGCTCCATTCCCTGGGTTTCGTTTACGCCAAAAAATTTCGCTAAAAAACGAACCAAGCAAGCATCTCCCACTTTTTCTTGGACTCCTTTTTAAAAATTCTACTCGACATTTTAACTATTTTCTTGATTACTTTCACTCATCCAAGAATTATCCAAGAATAAATTATATAAGCAAAAATTTCCGTCTGATCTTGAAGGAGTTTGGATTGAAGAGTTATTTCTGGGTGTGTTGACAATGTGTAAGTTTTCAGCATCATTTTCCTCTTAAATAAAAGTTAATTCGGATTCTTTATTATTTAGACAACTAATAGTTTTTCAACGTTCATAATTTGACCGTTTTACATTTATACAACTTATCAGTTAAACATTCCTCGATATTAGAATTGTTAGAAGTTATTTTAATTATCCAGGGGTAAATTATGCAAATAAAAATAAGCTCTAGGAAGCTTTTTGATTGAACAAAGTTGGTTTCCCCAAGGGTTTGTTGATAGGAAGGACATCCGGGCAGCAAAATCTTGGTCCAACACCAAATCACATAGAGAGCCTGCTTTCGACCCCTAAAATTATGGATTTGCTGAATTGATCTGTTGCCTTTCACATTGTCACAGGTTTATGGTAATCTTTTAATACAGTGGGGTATGACTTTATTTTGCTTCTGGTATGTTGCTTGTTCTGTGAAAAGAGTACTGCCATGTTTGGAGTGAAATAAGTCTCTGGTTGTGATTTATTTTTTAGAACCACGCTTGTATCATCAAACTTATATACTTCTTCTTGCAACTCTTCTCGAGGGATTTCAAAGAGTATATCTTTTCTCACTGGTAAAGGTGGAAATCCCTGATGAACTTGTCGATTACGCCGGATATCTCTTCTCATCGTTTCTAAACTGGGAAATTAGTGAAGCTATTACTTTTGAAAGTAGAGCTCTGATTGGTTGAATTATGCTGAAAGTATATGTAAATTTAGCTTTGGTGTGGAGTTGCAAGTATGTCTTCTTTTGTTTTGTTTTTTTTTTTTTTTTAATTAAAATTATGGCAACTATCAGTAAATCTACTCGTGGCTTAAATAAACTCGTGTTGGATAATTTTATTCACTATAAAAACTAACTAAAGATTATTAAAGATGACAATGTGCACTTCGTCAAAGTTCATGCAGTCAGAGCATATCACGAAGGAAACAATTCTGAAATAATGTGTCCTCATAAACACACATCAGATTCTGTATTAGTGGCGCTGGATAAACACTGTAACCTTAAAGTAAATTAAAGTAAAGTAACAACGTGTTTCCAACATGTTAGTCGATCAAAAGTCCATCAAGTTTTCTGCTTCATGACATTGACGTTAATACAGGGAAACGCGTGATTGTTTTTGCAACATAATACAATTTACATAGTTTGTGCAGTATATGAATATGGTTTATGGACGGAAACTTTGCGATGGCGCCACATCAATTTTGTAACGGTCATCTTTATGTCATAATGTCTCAAGCAAATAACGGTTGTTAAACCTGAGTTATTTAAGTTAGTGGAAAGAAAACACAAGCCACGTGTAAACACTTGTTAGCAACTGCAAGTGAGCATTTTTTAAGGCTAGGCTTTTGACTAAGCCTCAAATCATAATGAAAGATTTCACATATTCTATAATGCGAGCGATAGATACTGTGCTTGGAAATTGTGTGATCGTGAAAGGTAGTTGCTTTCATCTTTTTTTACAGAAAGTTACAAGAACTTGGGTTTGTAAGAGAATATGAAAGCAATGATGAATTTAAACAAGATCAAGTGAAATATTTTAATTGTTATTATGTTTCTGGTAGATATAGTGCAATAAATGCTCCTGGTAACATAGATCGCGTGCAGCGTATTCCACCATGTTTTTTTCCAAAGAACAACCGATTCCTCAACATTATTGGACACAATCATCCAGCTGGAGATTAATAGAAACATCGCAAAACGAACAAGCATCGACCGTAATATTGGTTGCACAAATCTCCGTTGGAAATGTAGTAAGTATAAAAATCCAAACGAGGCTTCAAAACTTGTTTCGATGATATAATATTGGAGAAATCAACCTAGAATGATTTTTAAGCCGAGTGCATACAATATTAGATTATGACTTGTTAATATTGTTATTATTCGGGTATAAATGTCCAACTTCACTTATTAACAAGGGTTATTTCACAAATAGCTTTCAAAAGCTTATCGTCGCAATTTTCAACCACACCCGTGAAAATTTTTTGTAGGATACAGTTATTTTGCTCCTGGCTTCTCAACTTATAAAAAACATGAATATTTATACAATGTAGCTTAAAAGCCAAAATACCAAGTCGATTATACAAACCACAGAGAATTTAATTTTATCAAATAAAAGGTTTTTTTCGTGCCTATTTTCTGGAGAAAAAACCTCCGAATTTTATTATAACAGCGATCGAGATAGAAATTCTAAAATAATTTTAAAATAAAATTTTAAAATAAAAAAAAGATATTACAATTATTATTAGTTTTTGTGACACTGTGTGCTACCTGGTGTTATAAATTTTGTTAGATGTGCTCTAGTATAATATTAAAAAAAAAGCTGCGTAAATATTTATCGACTGTTAAGTTGATATTTAAAAAAATTTCAAACCGTTTAAAAAAGCTAAATTTTTGATCAAAGTAATGGTGTCCAGATTACAATCATTCGGGGAAACCACACACGTCTGATAATAAAACCCAAGCAAATGTTCCTGCTCAAGCTGACAACCAAAAAAGCAGCGCCTTTGGAAAACCTTTAACAACAAAGCAACCGCAAACAGCTAAACTTAATAGTCAAGGAGGCTCAACTTCCGGAACTCCTATGACAACACCAGCTACTTTTCAAACAACAACTCAACCTACTATGTCTAACTCGGAGAGAGTTTTATCAAACTTTAGCAAGAATATGACAACATTGTCACCAACAACGTTAAACCGTAATTTTCAGTTAGTATTTGATTTGTATTGCAATAATTTATTAAATGACTTAAATATTTTTAGCATTTCAAACGAAACTGTTATTAGCATATGTAACAACAAGAAAAAAATCGGAATGGAAAAAACTGGTGGTAATCAATATCTTTTTCATCGCTGTAAATTATTTCATTTTTGCGTATGCACTAATAATAAATAGAGTCAAATATACAGTAAAAACCTCATGTAATACTTTGTGCTAAGATTTTATTGCATTTAATGAACGCCTCTTTGGATAATGAACTGTTGCAGCATTTTAAAAGAATTTGAAAAATTTTGCGATGTATGATTACGCAGAATAGATATTAGTCATCCTTTTTGCATATATTCTTAACTCGTTTCGGCTTTGACAATTTTTAAAGTCTTGTTATATTGGTTTCATACAAAAATAAACAAAATTGCAGCCAAGATGACTATATAAGAACACTTCTAAACATGTTAGCATGCGTTACTCGTGAATAAATCTATGTAACATGGCTAAAAAGATTTATATTATTGAAAAATCGTAATAATTATTGTATTTAGATTGGAATGTTCCTTTTCACACCTGATGTTTACTTAATTTACCGCCATAAGCACCACGAGGTATACAAAGAGCCGGTGATATCAGGCAAGCCTAATGTCGATAGCAAAGGGAGAAAAAGTATGGACGGTTTTAACGAAGTTTTTGCTGGCTCTGGAGCCAAAAAAGTCAAAGTATGAAAAGAAGAAGATCAAATTTTAATTTAGGCATATTTTGATTATTTTCTGAACGATCATAACATTGTCCAAAATAACATTTATGCATCATAAACAGTTTTATATTTTAGTTGTAATCTCAAGAACAGCTACAAGGGTCTCGGCGGCCCAACAATAATTCTTTTATCAGGTAAAATAACAATATCATTCACATTAGGTGTACTTGCGAATCGTTAGTGAAAATGAATCTAGTAGATGACATATATTTAATACCTTAACGATGTATCAAATTGTCTCTCGATTATACTAACAAGCAAAAAATTAATTTTAACAATTTGATAAGTACCCTGAGCAAGAGTCTATCTGTGATAACTCTGTAATTTTTGTTGGTTTACTTTTGATCTGTCACGAAGGTACGGGCTCGAAACCCCTTAGAGACCAATGATTTTCTTTACCGTAACTCAAATGTGTTGCGGTTAAAAATCTTATATAATTTATTTGAGCGTGGAGAGTGTTTGTCGATTATATTTTTTAAATTTTTTCCTCTATTGGTCGGAACCTTTTCTTATTAAATAAGGGATTAAACCACGTCACTTTTCGTTTCGTGGTTCTTTTTGGTTTACCGTTTTCCATAGAAGTTTTATCTCAAAATTTTTTTATCTGCTTTGCTTTAAAATCTCATCATCTTAACGAATTTTGAATGATAAATTTACTCACTTGATTCATGGTGACTTTTTTTTTTTAACTATGCCTCGGCTGAATCCGTTTTTGTGTATGATGAATAACGGGACCGCAATGGAAATATTGTTGTGACAGACAATTTTTGTGCCTATCCTTGCCACCATTTGTTTTTATCTTAAATTTTATTTGTTTACATTTTTTTTTTTTTTTTTTTTTGTCTTGTAATTTCATAGCTAATGTACATTTGTTTGTGGCAGAATAAATACTTAATTACTTATTTTATTTTTAGTTCTTTATTTTTTTTAGTTTTTTAATTATAAATTTAATTTAAATTTTAATTTAAATATAAATTTATTAATTCAATAAGCCTTCCCAAAATTTTTGCAATTCGGTGAACACCACTGCGGTACACTGAAGTGGTTTATTTCTAATTTTGAATACAAAATTATTTTCAAATCTTGCTTGAAAGTTTTAGCTAGTTGATTCTTTTGTGATTAACTCTCATCGAATTCATTACAATCTAAAAATTTTTCCATAGAATAGCTAAAATTTCGAGATTTCATAAAGTATCAATGGTCCAAGTAACTTTCCTGAACTGATTAGTGTTAATTTATTAGCTTATGTATTTCTACGAAAAGATTGTTCATCATGATTATTAATTATATAAATCAAGCTATAACATTCAAGCATTGTTGTAAATTCTTGAACATTTTATTTTAACGGAATTATTATTGCATGGCTTGATTTATCTTGCAATTCTAAGGTGGTAAACTAGTATCAAATCTCAATATTTTCAAATTTCTAAAAACATATGTTTTAGGTATTTTAAAGCACGTACAAAACGGCGATGGTAACCGTTTTTCTTTCAAATGAAGATGTATATGAAATTGTTAGGTTTTAAATTTGTTGGTGTACAGATTTAGTGCGCTAAAAAATGTCAAAAATTTTCATGCAATATTGTCTACATGATGCTTAGGGTATCCATAATCTATTTTTTTTTTTTTTTTTTTTTTGAGTATAGAAATTCTACTTGGGGTAGATGTTTCGTTCTTTGCCCTGGGTAGAACCCTAACTTTATTCATAAGTTATAAGTAAAAGATGTGTTTATTTCAAGAAGTTGAGTCGACCATGAGGATGTGTAGAGAAGAATTTTGTGTCATTTTTTATTTATTTTACTTATTTTAACCATTCTTTTTTGCACCATATATATAATTCTAATGTAAAGACAATAAATTGTTTGTGTTTATAATTGTTTACAATCTGTTTTATTATCTTTTACATTAACTTGATCGTGTTATTTTCGTTCTTTTCAGAGCAAAAACAGAGATTTGTAAATTTTTATTTTTGACAGAACGCTTTCCACGCTTATAAGCAGTATTAAACCTGACAAACTTTTTATCTGAAGGTTCAAATGAATTTAATCAGACTTTGTGTTTGGTAGAAATGAAATAACAGTGTGTTTAATATTGTTGTTTTCATAATTTGTAACTTATTTGATAATTAATTTCTTCAAAATATCATTAACCGCAATTTCGTAACCCTTTGAATTCTTAGAACTAACTTACAGTGAAAATTTCAGGTTCATAGCATTTTGTGTTCCAGAAATATTTGTTGCCACACAAATGCTACTTTTTTGGACCCGTAGACCAAAAATTTGGGCCAGGGACAAAATTTAAAAGTGTTTTTCTATTTTTTATCATTCTGTATAACGATCCTTTGTTGTAACGAGAATCATGGACAAACTACAATTATTAAAATTTTTAGTTTTAATACTAATCTGCTATTCTTTTAACATTAGCCTTAATTATATAAACAATAAATTAAAACTACAAAAACTAAAGCTAAAATTACATCTACAAGAACAAATTCATGTAATGAATTGAATCAGCTGAAAATACTTTTGATTTATATATTATAAGATAATAATGCCACCACTACAACATAATGGAGGTGAAAAAAAGATGAGAAAAGAAATCCGAGAAATGCTTTTCACTACACTATAAGGCAGAAACTCTGTATGCCAGATTTTTCTGTGATCAATATAACAATGTGGTGTTGGTAAAACAAAACCGTAAATACCCAATAAATATTTTATAAATATACTTTTTACTCCATTTTTCCCTTCTTAAAAAAAAAACTTTATTATAATACTTTAAATACAATATTTGCATCAAACCCTGTATAGATCTAGTAAATTCTTTACCGGCTCTCCACAGCTATATATATTTATAATATTGGTAGTGAGGGTCAATTCCAAAACAAACTCGCTTGAAATATGTCGACAATGTTTCCTTCTATAAATTTGAATCCCTAAACCTCGTAAAGTTGATTTATCTTTTTTCTAGTATTTTTTTACTCTCCAGCCTTCCAAGTCTATTCCGGGAATATCTCTACAGACTGGTCGTTTAGTCGTGCTGTCAACGGCACGAAAAACATTCTTTTGCATAGATACAGCATTAGGTAAATTATCACAAAGCACCTTAGCGAAAGATATCTTTTTAATTTCGGTCAGTTGTTTGTGAGTAAAGATTCCTTTATTTTCGTAATAATAACGATCTCCGTCCCGAAGATCTTCAAATTGTTGTCTGATAATGCATTGAAATGTCTTCCCAAGTAACTTTCCATTGTGTGGTTTCTCAGCCATACCACCCACAAACAAGTCAATGTGCTTATCAACAGATTTGTAAATATTTTTCAACGCTTTCCTGGCTTTAGAACTTATTTCATTGGAATACTCATCAAAACTTAGTTTGGCTGATTTTATATTGCACCGTTCTCTATAGTCGTTGTAACTGGGCAGCCCATGATCACGTCCTCTCTGAATATTCCTAGCAGCTAGATTATCAAAGCCTTTATTTCCAGGTGGTATGAACAACTTTTTAAGGACCGTGGTTGCGAACACTCGATCTACCACATTGGAGTTATTACCGAGCAATCCGAACATGGTTCGCTCAATTCCATGATCAATAATTTCTTTGTTATTGAAAAAAGCGTTTCGTAAAGGAATATCTGGAGCAATTCTATCGAAATTTTTATCTAGTAGTTGAAAATTATTTGGAATTTGGCTGTGTCCAAATCTATAAGCAGCTGTCGAAAATGCATTAGCAATTTGTGGGTTTACCCATAATTTATAGCCTTTATATTTAGGCAGATCAATTAGGAAAGGCAAGTACTCAGTGTATAGTATGTGTTGTAAAATTGCCCCGACTATTTTCCTCGCCGTTTGATATATTTGTTCGTCGCTCCAGTGGAAGTTAATGAATTTCAAACCTTTAGCTATTTTGTTATGTTGTCTTAAAAATAATGTATGCATAGAGGTCAAAGCGATGTTTTCATTCACTCGCTCATCACCCGCTAGAAAACATCCCCCTTTTCGATCTTTACAATCATCTTCAGTGTGTTTTTTTTTTGGAAGAAAACCAATTTTACTTGCCTTTAATTCGCCGCTTCCTAAAATGTTAGCGAAAAAAACTTCAGTTTTATACCACTTATCATTGTATGAACTAATTTAACCAAACTAGAATTTATTATCATGTTTGCCAAGCAAATTGATTGCTCCAAAGTATTACTATAGTCATAAAAAACATGCACGATACTTCTACTATTATAATTTTCATTTTGTATTAATTTCTTCTAACCACCTTGTAAACTATTGGCTTTACGAAGGTGCTGATAAAATCGCAATTGGATAAATTTTCTGAAGGCTACAAATAGTTAATATTTTGTTACTTACCATCAAGCTTTCTTAATGACCTGGCTTCATCATCGCTACTACCGTAAATCTGAGAACCATCGACGTAAGACGTAATGGCATTAATTTGCTCTCTGGCTTGATGTTTTTTATTTTCCTGACATGCAGGCAGGGAACGGGTAAATGCAGTACATCCTCTGCTTTCTGTTGAACTTTTTAAAATAGGAAAACAGGGATATTTAAAGTCAGCCTGACTACCTTTTTTGCATCTAAAAAAATTAAATATAATATATATTGACATCTATGATGCATGCAAAATATTTGATTCAAAGGAAATATTAGACTAATTATCAGAGTTGCGTAAAATTTTTGTTCCCATAATGACTCCCCAGTCATTATCTACCACTAAATAATGACTCTTCAGTCACAATTTAATTCTATAAAAACAGCATCATGTATTTATTTCTAGGGAATTGCATCAATATATAAAGGTTTGCCAAAGCACAACAAGCCTGTTGGCTAGCCAAAGTTAAAAATGGTATATGGTAATTTTTGATAGAAGAAAACTGCAACATAATTCAAAAAACAACAAATTTTCTTACGCCGCTACCAGTGATTAATATACAATAAAGCTATAAATAGAAAAAATTCTCTGTCGACAGTATTGAAATTAATTTTTTATTTTCGTTTGAACTATTGGAAGAATAGACTATACAAAAAAAAAAAAAAGATTTTATAGTATATTGTATACATATATCGTATACATATATTATAATTTAAAATGAATTTAAATTTTACTTACCGCTTTTCTTTCCAGACGCGAAATTAAATGTTGAAACAATAGATGTTTACATTATGAAAAAAATAAAACATTTATGTTTAATGACACCAAATTAAATGTTAAAACAATAGAAGTTTACATTATGGAAAAAATAAAACATTTATGTTTAATGACACCAAATTAAATGTTGAAACATTAGATGTTTACATTATGGAAAAAATAAAACATTTATGTTTAATGACACCAAATTAAATGTTGAAACAATAGATTTTTACATTATGGAAAAAATAAAACATTTATGTTTAATGACACCAAATTAAATGTTAAAACAATGGATGTTTAAGAATATAAGAATGAAACTCTTTTGTTTGTAACTTTTAAATAAAATTCTCTATCGACAAAGAAAGTTAGAAATAAATTTGATTTGGTTTTCAGTTGCTCCCTATTGTCTCGATTGAATTATCTTCTACTGTTCAAATATTATTAATAAAGAAATGGTAAAGCGATGAAAAATATGAAAAAATAGGCGCGAATTTAGGCACGAATTTAAGCAAGAACTTAGGCCGGATTTTAGGCGCCAATTTTCTTTGGAGTCAGCAGAATTTAGGCACGAATTTTCTACGGAGTCAGCAACAAAAAACTTCATTACTATAGACAATTTTCTTTTTTTGAGCTCCTTGTTTTCTCAATAAATAAACTTAAATAACTTATCTCTTTGTGGTTGAGTTTAAATCTTGGTCTTACGACTAAGGTGTTTTGACCTTAAATCTTGCCCAAGTACTGGGGATTTCGCCTTTTAAAACTGTCCCCACCTTAATAAAGAAAATCTTCACATTACCGATATAGATATTAGATAGATTTAATTGTTGCAGTAGTAAAACAGATTTAATTGTCAGGTGATGGTTGAAGTAGGACAGTAATTTATTTATAAAGTTGAGTTAAGGTAGTTATTTAAATGTAAAATATTATGAAAACTTTTAAATCCGTTATAACCGTTGATTCAAATAAAATCGTAAACAAACTCACGTCGGTTTTTTGCTACATCCACTCCCTGTTTTACTTAACGTGATATCATGGTCAATAAACTGTCCGAATGTCATTGCCACGAGTGCAACTTTTGATGAGCGATGTGGTAACATTATATCGGTAAAAGCTAAATCACTAACTTCGTGTGGTGTTGGAATATCATTATTCTTTGAATGCGGGTGCCCTAGTGGTGTACCTCTGCTATCCAAATATTTCGCCGCTGAAATTTAAACAATACGTGATTTCATAACTTAATCAATTTTTATTTATTCTTCGATTTTGATGTTTAAATTATGAAAGAAGACAAACACTGTTAGCAGAATTTAAAAACTTCTCTTTATTCTCTACGATAGAAGCTATCACGCTGCAATTTATTAAAGTGTTTCTTGATTCGCGAACTTTTCGAACAAATTTTTTTTTTTATATTACTTAGTCAAAATTGACATTGGAGACTAGTGAAAATTAAAATGTATTTAAAAATTATGACGAAATGGGATAAATAAAAATTGATTAAATAGAGGTGTAAGGGTGGGGGCAGGAGAGTAAATTTAATTGAAAATACTTAGGCAAATTTAAAGGGTATTGTCTCAGATTAAAATGAGATATTCTATTTTCGCTAGAATTAAGTGGATGTGATATAAGTTTTTTGTGTTTACTGCATATTAACTCTACCTAGCCAAGTGGTGTTTACGCAAGTATCGCTTAAATTTAATTACTGGAGACTGGCCTTTTACCGAATAAAGCAATAGGAGTTAACGGAAGAAGAAAGTCACTCCTATGAGTTTTTTTAATTTTGTTGACAGTAATTTTCACTAGCACATGAAAGTTCAGTTTCAAACAAGTTTGCAAAATTCGCAATAAAGATTCACAGTCAAACAGTCTTTTTTTTTTATTCATTGTTAAAATTAAGATACTTCTGATATGTAATTTAGATGATAATTGTTTACGTGTCAAATTTTAGTTAAATTACTTTGCTAGAATAGACTGTACAAAGAGAGGTCTGCAGAGAACTTACTTGATAGTTTTAACTTACGAAAAGGTTGTCTGACCGGGCGGTTTAGATTTTAGTTTCTAACGCCTTATATAATGGGTGTGAGTTCGATACTATCAATAGAAAAATAATTTTCTTCACCATGAGCTCAAATGGGAGCTCTAAGTACACCAGGGTCAAACCCGTGGGCCCATCTGGAAATATAGCTTAAGGCTATTTGTTGGCCACATGCTAAAATATAAACACTTACAATACATAAATAAACGTACCTTGTCGGTTAATGAACGTACCTTGTCGGTTAAATAAACGTACCTTGTCGGTTAATAAGAAAGTCACTGAAAGGCGGCTAAATTCTGGCTTGAGAAATAAAATCTTACTTATTTTTTATTTTTAACCGACTAATATTTATATCAGATCTTTTCAATATTTCAACTTCAGCTTAATTTAACCTAACATCACTCTTCTTTTGATAATTATTTATCAAAATTTTAAAATTTTAAAGGGTTTCTTTTTATAAAAACTGCAGCTGCCTGTAAATTATTTTTAGATATTAGACAATAACGGTTGCGCTCATAAACCCACTTAATCAAATTTATGTGGTTATATAAAACTTAACTTACGTAGATATCTTTTAAAAGTAGTACCAGCTGCCCCTAATGTCTTTCGTATGTGGCTGTTACATGTACCATCGTGCTTACGGAACGCTCGATTACTACACCAACCACCATTGCAGTTAGTTGATCTTAGAGGAGTTACGCAATTACTCAAGGTATCTTCAACTAAATAAACAATTAATTTTTGGTTATTCTATTCACTCTCGGAAATATATTTCTAAGTATTATCTTGATTAAATAGTTATGAGTTAATATTTACTATTTTGAATGGTCTGAATGAAAAACTTTAAAGTTTTAGAAAGATGTAAAAATTTAAAAAAAGGCTTTTTGATTTGTGATAGAATTCAATTACTTCATTAACAAAACTTGCATTTACTGCTGGTAAGCCAACATTTCATTTATAATTGATTGGATATCTGCCCAATTTTTAAACAAAGTTATACTTGTCAATAATACATCATGATGTATATTTTTTTTTGTTTATAAGGAAATGATGATTTTTCTTGTAGAAAAATATCTATTGGTTGATTGTTTTATCGCATTATCAAAAAGATCAGGTGATAAACAGTAAAAAAATTGCTCTGATAAATAACAATGCGACAATAAAATATGTCGCTCTACTTTTGAAACTGTGTCAATCTACGAAAATATTTTTTTGCTTAATACTCAGCAGTTGGTAAGATTTTCTTTTTCTTTTAGTTAATTACTTTAATGCGATGATTGGTTCTTTTGACTTTTTTGTAGAGTTGAACATCTAGAAGATTTGGAGAAAGATTTCCCATGGGTTACTTAATTCTATTTATTTTGTTTTTGTTCGTTTTAGGAGGATGCTGGGAAGTTTTAACTTCATAATTGCTTTTCAGATCTTGTCATGAATTTTCTCATCGCACAAAAGATTCTTTTTTTGTTTTGTATTTGTCGTTTTATTATCTTTTTATCATTGTTATTTTCAATTAATCGTCAATCAATTAGTTATATTGAAATATTGTATTGAAAATTAGTTATATTGATTTTGTCGAGTCTTATTAAGTTGAATTGTTCAGAAATTCTACCTCGTTATGAAATTCTATTTTTGCCAGTGACTTAAGTTTTATAAATACAATGGAATGATGTTTGTATAAAAAACCTTTTTGCCACCGTTTTTTTCCACCGTTTTTTCTTAAATAGGAACACAGAATTATTTTTTTAGGTGTTTGTTTTTGCATGTGTTTCCTTTTTTAGAAATTCACCCTTTTTTAGTAATAGATATAGGTGCCTAAAAATAAATGCAATGTATATAAAAAAATTATTTGAATTGAAATCATCATGTTTTACGATGTAGTATAAGTCATGGATCCAGGAAAGATGTAATAAACTAAATCACATTGATTATAATTTACTCAATACCGGAAACACTATTTGGTTCTGTATTACGTGTACCTCGAATCTTTTTCTATTTAGTCACATATCTGATAAAGGACTTGTTTTGTTGTTTTCTTCTAATATTATACTCGATGATTGACATATCTCTCATATTCTTAACGTAATTCCGTCTACTAACAATAAAAATTTTTCTTCTTGTTTTAATAATTTATTTTTTTCTAAATTTATAGATCCATTTGATGATAGTGATAAAAATTCCCACTTAATTAAATGCAAGTATTACAATATCGAAGATTGATTTTTCTTACTTACTTACTTACTTACTTACTTACTTACTTACTTACTTACTTACTTACTTACTTACTTACTTACTT
>JAUZNK010032023.1:0-18649 GCA_035046665.1 Euphysa ruthae
CTTCTTGAGAAATTTTTGCTAACGAAATTGGTATTGATTGGCCAGGTGGTTTGCTTTTGAAGTTTCCGTAAAAATTGTTTCCTTGGTGTCTATTTTATCGCTTTGACATTGTTTAAAAAAATTTCAAAATAATATCACGAAACCTTGATAAGTTGTATAACCCATAGCCCTTCCTTTCTTATGTGTTTGTGATCCCAGCAGGGCCATCCATCAACTATCAATTAGTTATCAACTACGGTCTGATAACTGTAGATCTGTTACTTACCATGACAATAAATTTTGGGTGCGGACTCACAAATTTTCAATGCTAGCTTGCTGTCGAATTTAGTTTAAATAAATATAAGTGTGTAAAATCTCACGTTCTACTCAGGTTAAATTAAAGAATGAAAAGCAAACTCGCATAATTCCAACCTATGCATGATTTTAAAATCCCGTTTATTATAAACATAACTTATTAATTATCATTTTTTTTATTTTTATTATTATTATTAGTTTTTAGTAGATTCTGAATAACGATGTAGTTGATAGACGAAGTTTTCACAACCTAAAAGCAAATTTTATTAATTGTTTTTATTTACTTTTTTTTTTTTTCGCAATTGAATGGTTTTCCATTTTCTAAAATTTTGTAAAGTTTAATTCTTGTGTAACAACATTTTCAAGACTCTTTGTGAATGATCTCTTTCAAGATTTCTCGTGACTCTTCTCTTCTAGAATTTTTTTTGAATCAGCTCTTCCAAGATTATTCCTGGATAAAGATTAGATTAGCTAAAAATCTTGAAATTTTAATAAGATTTAAAAGGTAATTAATTATACTAAATGCAAAAATCTCTTCCGAAATGAAAAGAAAATTGAATGGATAGTTTTGATTCAAGAGCATTTCTTTCTATTTACTAATTACCTTCTATTTCAAAATTTTAACGACTGAATGGACAAACTGTAGTCAAAAGAAAATCTCTATTTGGGTAATTGTATCTGAGATATCTTTTTCAAAATAGAAAGCAACTTTAAATTTCAAACTTTAAAAAGTTCTAAATTTTACATCAATGGCCTTCTTACAAAGTGGACACGATGCTGATCTTTTATTCAAAAGCCATTGTCTCAAGCAATGTTGATGATAACCGTGGTTGCATGCCAGTAAAATAGTAGCATTTTCATTTCTATAGCTTTCCAGGCAAATCACACACTCGTTAATCAACGGCATGTTATCCATTTCTTTATTACTTCGTATTTGTGAGGAACGTATAGTTACGACAGAATTGTTTTTTAAAGATTTTAAAAATATTAGATAGAAACACCTACAGTTAATTATAACATTTTCCAAGCTTTTACAGCTATGTAATTCTGTAAACTCATTTAAACTCGGTTTGAATCGAATACGTATAAACAAAACTGCATATATAACCAAACATATTAAAATACACAATACTCCAAAAACCCCAATCCCATAGAATATTGGTATAATTTTTCCATCCATGTTGCTACTCCTAATAAATCTGACAAAAAATACTATTCAAACATGTTTTTTTAATAAAGTTGCGTTATTTCATATTTTAAATGACAACAATAGGTTGATAAAATTTCATTGATTTCATGGTTTCTAGTGCTCATTGATTTCACAACCGAGTTGATTTATTCTGCAAATCTTCATCTATAAAATCTCTTCAAATCCAAAACTTGAAACTTCAAGATGTTTTTTTGATAAAAAAAGTTTAGTTGACTTGTTTTTTTAAACTCACTGTTTTACTTATAGTGACTAGAGTCGAATATATATTTTCGAGTTTTTTCAATAAAAGTTGTTCATAAAATTAGGGATAATTCCAAACCATTTAGTATCTTGTGATGGGTATTTTGAATTTAAAGCTGTGTTAAACTGAAAAAAATACTCAGATTCCAGGAGAATTGCCTTAGAATGATTTGATTGAACCATTCTCTAGTGCATAACTAAGCTTATAAATACAACTTTTTTTGAAGGGTTTAGTTGATTATAAAATGTTGAAACATCGTAAAAGCATCAAGCCTCCAAATAGATGTTTACAGCAATCAGTGTCAGCGATTGTTGATTTTTAAAGTTGTTTAAAGCTTAATCTCTCTGGGGTTTTAGATTTAACATTCTCTACTTATCAAAAGTTGTCACTAATTTGAAAAATTCCACTGTTCTGTAAAATTAACCTTTAAGCGTGCATCGTTTCCAACTTTCATTGAAAACTGCTTACGTCACAGGATAAAAATTTTTTAGATTATAGCTGCTACAAAATGGCGCCAGCTTGCTTTTCCGGAAAAAAATATCCTTAAAAGAGAATTTATACTATTTTTTTTTTTTTTTTTGCAAAAATGAGATAAATATCGGTCATGCATCAATATATAAAGGTTTACGAAAGCATGGCAAACTTCTCTTGGAAAGCCAAAGTTAAAAACAGTATATGGTAATTTTGATAGAAGAAAACTGCAAAAGAATTCAACAAACAACAAATTTTCTTACGCTAACAGTGATTAACATACAATAAACCTACGGTAAATTGAAATAGAAATTCTGTTTCAACAGTATTGAATTTAGTTTTGAATTTATTTAATCTATTGGAAGAATAGATTAAATAAATAAATAGATTAAAAGACATCATTACTATAGAGAAGTTCTCGCGTTAATGCCAAATGAGCTCAAGCTTTACTTTTACGATAATGGCACAAAATTTTGTAGCTGGATAAATGCTTCAAAAATCGCGAATTTTTGCAGTTTCTAACATAAAATTTTAACAGAAAACTAACAAAAATTTAGCTTCTATCTTAAAGATTATATAATACTCAATATGGTCAATTTTTTAAGCAGCATTTAAATGGAAAATATTTAAAGTCGCAAATATTACAACTTCTAGACAAAAAGTTTTTAAAAAGTGAAAAACCTATTTGCGGCTGTATTTGCGGCTGAAGGCATTATTGCATCCTTTATCACGAAGTTATGTAAGTTATATAAATATTTATCCCAAAAGATAAAAAATTCTCTTAGTATTTTTTTTAGTGAAGTACCCTATTATGATTAATGGTAGTGGAAGGTAGCAGACTTACCAAGGTATAAAAACTTGGTGTAGGGGATCTAAAATGGATTAAAAGACTGAACGTTAAAAAGGTAACAAAACTTGTTCATTCGAGATCCCAATGTTTTTTATATCTTTTAACATCGGCTCTACGTAGCTATAAAAAGGCTTTGAAGCAGCATGATGAATGCGACACCTGATTGGTTAAATAATAATCTATATACATCGAGTCATTGGTTCAAAACTTGTGCAAAATAACCAATTAGACTTTAGCATTTAAAAAGCCTCTTATTGGATTTACTTTCGAGTCCTCTTAATGAAAGAATAGATACAGAAACCTGGGTTTCTTTTCAACATCTTCGATTATTACAACTGTTTTGCATTAACATGATTCGTCTTGTTTTTATTTTGAAGTCCTTAATAACTACCATATTATTTTTTCTTATATTATGACAAAGAATTATGATTTTGTTTATGCAATGTTAATGAGAATTTCACACACAAACGTTTTTGGTGTTAATGCCAAATCAACACCATCTGCAAAGCATTTCGCAAAAAAAAAACAAAAAGAGAAAAGAAAGCTGGCTTGCTTATATATTAGAAGTTTAAACACGTTTTTATTATGTTTGTTGGAACACGAAAAATCTTTTGTTTACTAGTTTGATTTTTATTCTGACAAATCATGCTTTAAAATAAATATTAATATATATTTGTCTTAATAATCCAATAAGTGAACTAAACAAACACCAAAATACAATTTTTGTTGTTCGCTGTTTTTTGTCGTTTTTATAACGCATTTATCCAGTAATAATGAAACTTATCTGTTTTGCAAATCAGACACCACATATTTCGGCGGCAAAAAACCTGTATTACGCCATTGTAGATCACGACAAAGTATCCTGGAAAGTTTGCCAGTTTTGCAGCTAATAAATAAAATCAAAAAATCTCATTGGAATGATTACAAGTTTGTATAAACTAGTTGTATTTTTTTATCAAGCACTTAGATATTCCACAAATTGTAGTTACGATTGTTAAAATGGCAAAATTTTATGCATCTTAACATTTAATTTCTTTAAGATCCTTTTTTAACCTATAAATTTATTTTTCTAGTATAAATATCCTCTTTTTGCTAAAACTGGCATTTTTTCAAATTTCCCAAATCTTAAATTAATTTAGAACCTCTTTTCCCGAATCAAAAGACTGTTAGTTTTACTAACAGGGACGTGACTGTTCAGGTTTTTTTCCCGATGTCCGGTTTGCCATTAAAATGCCATCAAAAATCAGATATATGGAGGCATATTATATTAGTTTATATTATTATAGCGATTTTAGCGCTATATTGGTAACAAATATATATTTTGCGGAAATTTAATGCTTCTTCAGCGTCACATGCATGACAAAAATTGCTTGAATACACCCAATCTATAATAAAAGCTATAAAATATTTCCATTGAAAGGCCCTGAATATTTTTTAATACGATTGAAACCATAGTGGTAGAAGTAAAATCAACAAAGTTTCCAGCAACAGAATCAGTAACATTTATTTTGAACAAAATAAAAGTTATTCATTCTGTTGCTGGCAGCTTGGTCTGAATGAATATCTTTGTAAATCAGTTATGAAAATGTGAATTCAGTAAATGGCAAATAAAATCACCTTCATGATGTAGATAATGGATACAAAATATGTAGTTTTCTGAGCTCTGAATATAACACAAATTCCAAAAATTTTCCCAGGGCACTCACAGCTCACCCCTACAATGCCTAGCTATGAAGCATTAGGGACTTAGTGTGCTCGTATTGAAATTCCTTCTGGATTTCTAAAAAAAAAGGTTCTTTTATCCATGGTTTAAAGAATTGTAAAAATATACAAGCATTGAAATAAGTCGGTTATTATCTGGCAGAAAGCCCCGCGTGAATTTTATTGGCATTGATATTAAAACAATACATTTTAGTGTAGGTTTGCCACGGATTTCAAAAAATAAAAAAAAAATTTTCAGGCCCTGATATATATCATAAAACACACTTTTTAAATATTTTGTTATAAGATACCTGACATTTATGGGATCCTAAACAAAGAAAAGTAACCAAAACAGATATTTCATCAAAACTCTTCTTTCAGAGGAATGGGCCCAAATATGGAATAATTGTGCATAATAATAATTGCGCCAAGATTAATTTATAAAAATATTTAGTTTTATCTTTTGCAAATTTTTTATAACAATTTAAACATTCATAATTAAAAAACTCTTAAACGTGTGTAGGAAAAAATCTTAGCATACTAGAACATTAATTAAAGTTGATGGGTATTGCTTACCCAGAGCTGTTTTTTGTAGTTGCAAAGAAAAAGATCTTCTACAACGACATGCTACATACAAAACTCTACTAAAGTCTGCTGTTCAGAGTACCAAGGACAATTGAAGTAGCTATCCTGACTTTTCTAATGAGTGCTGTGTTAAAGCACTCAAAGTTTTTGTGTTATATGTTAATGGTAAGATGTACAGTTTGCCATCAATCACATTAGATTTAGTCATTTTTGTACTTTCCATTATACCTTTCTGCAGCATTACTGTTTTGGATTCAAAAGATGAGCTCGAAAAGAAGTTTTAAACCGTTTAACCAGTCAATAATTGAAGATCTTAAAATAGTACTTATAAATGAACGTTATGGTCTCGCGGTCATTCATGATAGCAGATCTCTTTTTAACAATGTCCTCCAAATCTCAAATTATTGAAATCATTGACTCACCTTGTAAAACATTAAAGCTTACAATTACACATAAAAACGATTTTATTAAAACCGAGCTCAAGAAATGTCTAAAACTCAAAAAGCTCGATGAAGAAGACATAAAAAATGTAGTATTTATAAAAAATTAAACAGCAGCTCAGATGGCGATGGTTTGTTTATAGACTTGTTCGACGAGGACATACCATAAATAACCTGCTGCGGGCACAAAAATATATTAATCCAGGTGTGTTAATTTTAATGTTATCAAGGCCGAGTTTGATTGTCTCTATTTTTACAAAGTTCCTATATAAAAAATTATAAAGGTAAACGGCTATGGTGCAAAGCTCAAACTAAAAAAACTTCAACTTTCAGCCATGGTGCTAGACTTATAATGGACTGTAGGTGAAGTTATAAATGTACAAATACTTTTTGTGAAAGTATACCTTGTTTGGCATTAACAGAACTGAGTCTATCACAAACAAGTAAACACCGTATTGTTCCATTTGCGACATACCTGCTGAATTGTAAAAGTGCGACTCAAGAATAATCTTTGAGAAAGTGGAAACATCATGAGAACTTCACCTGTTGTGTAAAAAATAAAGGCAGACCTAGTAAATTTGAGGAGCTTACTCTTGTTAATCTTCTCTGCTATATTTATTTTTTAATGCTTGACCTACCAACAAGACCATGTGGTATTATATTATTCTAAAAATGTTATTTTGCTCAAATAAAATAAATCAATAGTCCTTTAATAATCTCTGAACAGTGGTTTACAAAAAATTTTGTGCTTTTTCAATTAAAGAATTACTGGCATATGAAGTTTAGGGACATTAACAAAATATTAACACCAAGCTATAATCATGAGAAAATAATTTGAAACAATACGTTTAAATGTCAATTAATTTGCCCTAATTTTGCATCTAAATCCCAATCAAAACGTGTGGAGATACTACAATTCGCAAAAATTAATCTATCTTCGCTAATCTCTGTATGGGAAATCCTATATATTTTACCTTTAAAATGTTTTAGCCTATTTATTTTTAACTTTTTGAATAATTGTGAAATTTAGTCCACGCAAAAATTAAATCTCGTAATTATTCGTAGTCAGAAAGAAAGAGCAGGTGTGGTGCGTCACACGCCAAAACGTAAGCTATATTATAATGTTGAATTTTAGAAAATAATAATGGAAATTCTCTGAGAATAAATATTTTATCTTTGAAAATACATCATAAAACCGTGTTTGAATGTGATTCGGCCCAGCGGTCAAGACTGGCTTACAAAACATGAATAAAATTTTACTCATAAATTCGAATCCCAATCAGTGCATTTTTATTTAGAAAACAAAAAAAAAGATATCATAGCCTCAAATTGGAGATCTAAGTATACCAACGCTTTTTACACTCGACGATAAGACTGTATAGTCTTTTGCGAGTTTCCCCTTGGCGCGTATTGGGGTGTAAATCTAATCCAAAAAAAAATAATAATTTCCTTTTTGGGGATTTTAGTGTGTTTTGATATATTGCTTTTAGATTGTGAAGAAAATACAAGACAACCCTAATCTTAAACGAGAAGTTATTACACAACAGGCTGTAACTGGTAGAGATGATCATAACTTTAAAGTAGTTACAGTACTCAAAGAACGTTTCAAAGAGTGGGATAAGTGGTTGATTTTTGATATAAATGAAGGCGTTGATAACTGATACCCTTTTTTTAACCCTATTCTGCTCAGGCTATTTTTGAGAGCGAGAATCCGATTATGGGAATGCTGGGAGTTAGCTCGGCTATTTGGTATAAAAAAAGAAACAGTAGTTGTGATTTAAATTTGCATTTCAATAGAGTGTTTGCAAAAAAATCTATAAGTATTATTTGTATTTAATTTTTAAACATTACCGTTTATGTTGGAAATTCAAATATCATTTCAAGATTATATTTGCATGCTTAACTTCCTTATGTTATGGTTTTATATTTTTATATTATTTTATTTAGTAATGAAGTGTTGCTTAAATGCTGAAGTAGGAGAAAACTCCGGCAATATCACATTATTTAAAGAAAGTTAATTATACAAGTCGAACTGTATTCTCAAAACCAGGAAGAATCAAAATTTGAATAATCAAAATTTGATTGTGACATATTGTATTGACAATCGAAGTGGATTTCATATCGAATGTTATCGTAAGTTAACTGCGCTGTCAAAAAATAATAACGGTAAAAAGAGTACTGTGTAAGGTAAAAAAAACTTTTGACTACTTGGATTTTTATTTCTAAATTAAAGATCACAAACGCCGTCCAAACTAATGTGCATCAAATCGATAAGTCTAGACGTAAAATCAGGACACGTAAAACCAGCGAAATAGTTAAAACTAGGTCTTGCTTTAAAAAGTTTAATTGGTTGCAAAAAGGCAGTGTAAATACTGAACAGGTATGGTCATTTTCCTAGTTATAACACCATAGAATATATAAAAACCGAGCTAATATTTGATAGTAATATAAAAAAAAACCAAACCGTATGTAATGAAAAAACACCCTAACATTGGAACTAGAGTTGCTTAGAATAACTATTATCACTTTGTAGAGACGTCTAGTGGTAAAAACATTTTGTATGACACTTCAGGTATTTTTTACCAGTCAACTAACTTTCCAACTCTAGATAAAAGTACAACTGCAGAAACTGCAGCATATAACACTATTGATTTGTGGATAGATAGCTCATTGGTATACCGTCGACAAAAAAAATAAGACTTGAGTTTGAATTGAAAATGTCAAACGTGGAACCCTATATAGAGAGAAAACAAAGTTGAATAATTCGAATTTCTTCCCAATAGAGGTTAAAAGACGCAGTGGAGTTCCTAGTTCGTAAGTAAAAGTAAAAAAATGATTTTCTTTAGATTGTGTTTCTTTAAACAGATCAACATAATTCTGAAATAATGTGGGTGGGATAGAACTCGAAAAATATGAAATCGATCAAAGAAGACATCTAAAGTTTTTGGTATATGCCAAAAATTAACCAGTCACCAAAAAATGACTCTGTAATAATAGATACCATGAAAAGATCGCAAAAACTAGCTGAAAAAAGTAATTTGGATAGTATAGCAACGACATGATCTTGCCATTGCTATAATTGCAATACAAACACAAGCTTCGATAATTTGTTTATAACCATGGACGCATTTCATTTAGAAATGGCATACTTCAACGTGATAGGAAAATATTTTCACAAGTCTGGTGGACCTTACTTGTTATCAGAAAGTGGAGCATTAGCCTCTCAGATTCACTGCAAGGTTTTATAAAGGCAAAAAACCATAACCGTTGTAAACATTTACACGGTCTTCTCAGTGTTGCATTTGAGATAATTCACTATCAAACATTTTTGTTAAAAAAAGGGATTGATGGAATTCTAGCAAGTTTATGTCCAAGAGCTAATCAATACCAAGAGGATATCATAATTTCAAAAGAATTAAAAACTCTCTATAGTAAATATGAATAACATAACATATGGCAAAACTGCCCAGGTTTGGATTAATTCGCTTACATCGTCATTTAGATGTGTATTGTTTACCACTAATTAAAAATTTGTTTTTCAAACAAGCTATGTCCGTTAGACAACAAATAATGAAAGTTTGCTAAGGTTACACGAAACCCACTCGGTAGTTTATGAATTGCTTAAAAACAGACTTTTTGCGATTAAATGGACACAAAACTCGTTTTCCAGATCACCAATTTATCTCACTCTTCAGCAGCCTATAAATGTAAAAGCAGCCAGTGAAAAGGCAAGCATATGAAATCAGACAAACTCTATATCGGCTAGACAAAAGTGGTTCGAAAGTCACTACCTTAGGACAGCCGTTATATATAAAAGATTTAAATATTTCAGAGAAAAAATATATTTGGTGAAATCTGGTTAAAAATATTTTGTTTACCATAGCAACTGAAAAGTCTGTGTCAAAAGAAGCAAGTGGTTTTCTTTTAAATGTTCAGAATACTGGTGTCACTGTGAGAAAAAACTTCATAAAAGATAACAGAACAACTTGCAAGGAAACTTGAGTTCTGTGACACGTTATATATTTAAAGTAATATGTACATCAAATAGTTCAACTATACATTACTTTTTCGATAAGAAAATCTCATTATCCATAAAAGACTGTGAACAAGATTGAACAACAACAATCCGAATAACAGAATTTCATTTAAATATTGGATCGATTCAAAAACGACCAGTCAAATGGTTAGAAGCTCCAAGAACTTTAAAGGAGCTCTTGGTAGATTTCTTATCAGTAGTTTGCAAATTGACAGTTTTTCAGCAAATTTAGGAGAAAAACATTTGCATGCTGATCGTGGTGGCAAATGTAATTTATTCAAAGTTTAAAATAACAAAGTTGCTATGAAATAAGAAATCTAACTTTACTGCCAACACGGGGAAACTGACTCGTGTATGATTTATCATGTTACTGCATGTTACATTTAAATTTACATTTACTGTTACCATGTTACTGCAGTAACAGCGGCAGTAATTTAGTCACTCGTACATCTGATGAAGACGTACTTATTATTGCCATTGGATGTTTTGACGCAGTTTTAGATCTGAAAATTTGGTTGGAGGTTGTATACAAAATATTCTTTAAGGTACACAAGTGTGAACGGAATACAATCCAAACTTGGAAATTGACTATATAATTCTTTACCTGGGATTCATATGCGGAATACGATTACACAACTGTGTTTAATTAAAAAGGTAGATTGGTGATTGGTACCTTTAAAGTTACTCGAAAAGAACGACGAATTTCAACTATTCGACCGTCTATGAAATGAAGAGAATGTAGACGATAATGTGTTAAAAAAGATCGAAGAGCTCGTTTGTAGAATGTACGGTTTAAAGAAGAATGTAAAAATAAAGTTTTGGTTTAAATTATCTTTAAAAAATGCAAAAAAAAAAAAGATAGGGAAATAATAATGCCTTGAAAGTAGATGGCAATTAGTTACACTTTGTTCACATCTAATCGTGGAAAAAGCAAAGTGCTCAAATTTCATAACTGATAAATAACTTTCAGCAACATCATAGTCCATGCCAGAGATAACTCCTGAAAACTTTGGCTGAATTCTTGACAAACGAAACAGTTATCGGCTGAAACGGTTTGATGGAGAAGTTGTACTTAGTCCTACTTCAGCTAAGGTAATGTCCAAACATCACCTTAGCTAACAAAGACAATGCAAATCACATTGAAATAGAATGGCTTGAATGTATGAATATAAAAATACGCACATGCTTATTCAAATTGATAGTTTAAACAAAAATTTTCTAATAAAAGAATGGTACAATCCGATAGTAACGATACGCTCAGGCCCTTAAGGTATTATTTCATTTTCATAGGAGCATCAGCTTAATTAATTGAAGGCAGTGACAACAATTTAGACGTTGACAGTAATGCAGACGATTAGTGGTATGCAGATATACAAATTAATACTATCGACGATATATTATTTTAAATATTTTTATTTGAAAATTTTCATTTTATGACATTCTTATAGGTTTTTAAAAATTATTTTTTGCCCTATTAATTAACAACATAATACTGTTGCACTTCATGGCTAAGTTGAGAAACAGTCAGTTTTTGTAGCTACCTGAGGAAAATGAGGTACAATTAGATTTTTTCTTAATAATGTCTATTTTGAATTTTTCTGCAAAACAACTTCGAGAGGGTCTGCCTTGGACTTAACACTTTTTTGTATTTTTGAATTCTACTATACTCAACTTTTTTGCATACCAATGTTAATGCGTGTCTCATGAAGTAAATTCAACGTAATTTTGGAACTTTTGCGGGGGGTCTGACTTAAAGCAAATCCCATAAATTTAAGTTATTATACATCGTTGATACTTGACTTATATGTGCGCGTTCCACATCGCCTAACTTTGTCAAATACTTCAGACCGACCGTAAAGAAACTTTAACATTGAAAATACTCTGGTTTTTTTTTAAGATCGTTTATGCAGTTGAAGGAGAAAGATGAATCTTGAGTAAAAAATTTATATTTTGATGTCGTCTTTAAATGCTATTTTAACGATATCTATTATGCTGATGCAGCTACATTGCGTTCTGTTCCTAAACGTCATACATCAATGAAGAGTTTCAGATTTTTATCAAAATGAAGCTAGCTTATCAAGAAACAACTATTGAGATACCGTATTTCCTCTAATAAGATACTCCCATAAATGCTAGACCCTCTTCTATTTGTAGCCCCTCATAGAAGTCAACTTTCTTCTAACTGTAGACCTCTTTCAAAATTGGGCTAAATTAATAGCAGACCAGTTTTATATTAGAAACAATATAATTTAGCCCGTCGGTTTACAGCTTCATTGACTTAGAAGTAGAGGTAGGAAACTATAATTTAACTTAAGTGAAAGAACTTATCTGCCTACAATACGATAAATTACAGAACCATTGGGTCATGAAACATTATTTTTCAATTGCTAATTCAAAGTACGACAAACAATCTTAAAGTTTCTATATTTCGTCGTGCACAATTCTCATAACATAGCGTTCTTTCTCACTAATACCGGTAGTAACAATATACAGATAGGGGACAACACGTCCTACCACTTTTTTTCTTTTTCCTGTAACTTTTGCTTTCACTCGTGTACCTTCATTGGCCTTCAAGTTTTTAGATTGAGATTCTTTAGAATGCCATATGGCAGTTATTGTTAAATCAGACTTGAGTAAAATTAAAATAGCCCAAGCTTCAAAAACCAATCGATACCCCTGTAAATAAATTGCCAAATGCTTTATATGCTCGTTTTTTGGGCCTGGTAGAAAACATGGAAACCTTGGAAAGCAATGTATTTATTTTCCGCATTCTATTTTATCGTGTATTCGATTTGGATCTTTGCTCAGATCGAAAAAGCCCAAAAATAAAACTCGCAAAATGAAATAAAATTTTAGAAAGTAGATAGCTTCTTTAATTTTGCGAGAGACAAGGCGAGGTTCGGAGTCGATGATCAATTTGCTATCCCATTGAAATCAATGATCTTTTTCCCATGAGTGTAAATATATATATATACATATATTTTTTTATTTTTTTTAATTTGTATATATATATTTATATGTCCTTTACATTTAGTTCCACAGATAGTAGTCTTGTTACTTTTATTTTATCTTAGAATGGATCTTAAGTGTAGTTTATACCTTATCAAGCAATACGGGTTTATCAAATTTATTTATTAGCTATAAACCTATTTATTTTCTCAAATAGGTCACACCTTTGTTAGTATATTGCAGTAATTATGTCTGCTGGTCTTTTGTGATAAAATTGATGACAAAATAAAAATATATATGATAGAAGGGGTGGATTTGGCAAATGTGAAGATATAAGGATATCGGGGCGCTTTTTTTTGTTCTGATCATTTTTTTTGTTTCAAAGGATCAAGAGATTTTGGCAAAAGATTTTTACATTAGTTATGAGACTAATTATTAAACCTTTAGAACGGTAATGTAAATTAAGATTAACATTTAAGTTGACAAAAGAGATTAATACTGCTATTTAAGATAACAAGCATATAAAAAAATATATTGCGATGAATAATTTTGTATGAGTTTTGCTTGTGTATAGATAGGGTGAGTGACATGCATGTTTTATTAGTTATATTTGTAGTAGCGTTAACGATTTCTCTATTTGTTTATTTATGCCTGGATACAATTCAGTTTGTTGGACTCCGTATTAAATTGAAAACAGCAACGCATGGCTTTAAAGAACTTGAAAATAGTGGCGAAAGTAATTTTTACAGATTAGATTGTGTCTGTTTTAGTATAATCATTTTGAAATCAATTGAGAAAACGCCATTAGTCCGCATAAATCGATCCCATTTTCTCAATACAATAAAAGAAACTTTAAACTGCTCGTGTGCAATTTGCTTAGAGGATCTTGAAAATGGAAGTTCCACGATAGTTTTAAAATGTAATCATGGATATCATAAAACATGTTTAAGAAAATGGGTTTTAAAGAAATTTTCAGCGCCGTGTCCTTTATGCAAAAAAAATATTGGAACTAAAATTGAAATAGTCTGAGTGAAAGTACAGTTTATTACTCAGAGAAAACTACAAGCACACTATTGCTCTTTTTTGCAGTGTATACTATTCAGCAAAAATATCTACAGATGGAAATAACTGTAGATTTTTTAATTTCCCACAAATTTCTTTCTACAGGTACTTATGAGTAAAACGGGATGTCCACTTGAAGAATGATGCGTCTTTTTTCAAACATATCAAATTATTTTTTGATTTTGCAAGATAAATGTTTGAAATTTTGAGAAAATCACAAAAGATCGAAAATGTTCTTAATTAAAGTCCTTCTTCTTAGATAAAAAGGAAAACAAAGAACCAAAGGAATGGTAGAGTCTAAATTTTACCATCTTTAATAAGACAATAAAAGGGAGAACAGTGAAACTACGAAGAGTTAAAGCCTAGTCTCAACCCTATTTAAATAAACGAAATGGAAAACAGAGATTGCAAAAAATTGATTTTTGATTTTAAATTTTTTTGCCTTAAATTTTTTCCTGAATTAAATAAACTATACTCGATTGCTGTTATGTCTCTGTCAGGTCAAAAACCTGAAGCAATGTACGTCTTCAGTCAAGAATGCAAAATTTTAATTTTCCAAAAATCTTGACTTCTTTTGTTTTTTATATTAGATTGTATTTATTATTTTAACTTATGAAGCTACCATGTAAATTCGACTTTATATAAAACTATTTCCTAATCAATTTGTTTTTGTAGGGGAAATAATTTTATTTACCATGGTGATTTCAGTTTTTGCGGTTTAGTGAAAACTCCCGAACGGAAACTCCTCCCATCCCCCAGAAAATTAGTCTGGAAACTTTCCCATAGCTAATTGCACCTTGGAAAATTTTCCCTTACAAGCCCTTGAGAATGAGAATGTTATATTTAACGTGGGCCCACGTGGCGTGTCTCGGAGTACTTAGAGTGCCCATTTGCGCCTACGAAATTCGCTCAACCAAACAACCCACCAAGTTCAGCTAGCGTTGAATTACTCAATGAGTTTTGCTCAGAAACACAGAGATAACATGGAAATAAATTTCCGCCAGAGGAGGGAGTCAAACTCGTAACCCTTCGCTCCATAGTCAAACGTCCTACCACTGTGCCAACTCCGTTTTCCCTTTCCAGGAAAACTTCCCCGGAAATCTCCCTTTAAATTCCCAAAGTAAATGGGCCCAGCATTATTTATCGCCTGTTCCCTTCCCTAATCTAAATGCCATGTAAATGAAAAAACAGTGAATGAGAAGTGCTCTAAGAACCTTAGCAAATTTGAAGTCTTACAAACTTGTTCTTTTCTGGAAAAAATGATGTTGTCTGCAGCGAAAAAATGCTCCTAAGTATTGGTTTCCAGAACTAAAAGCCGCTTGTTCATTACAAAATTGTGTATTTTAAGTGTCAAAAAAATTTGATAGGCATTAAATGTTTCTGGCAAAATGCATGGGCCGCGGAGACTAAGATTTACCCCCTTTTTTTACAAATTAGTCCTTTTTATTATATAAACTAATTTTTTATATAAATTTTAACACAATTAAAAATATCATTTTATTGTTTCGTACAACCACTACTAATGTCATCTTTTTTCTTTATTTACTTAGTGCCACCACACACTCTTTGTTTCAAAGGGCTTTTTCAAATAGAGAGTGGTCTGCGTCTAAAGATAATCTGGGGAAGACCAATATACCCATGGTTTGGCTCCGGCTCCATTATTTAGCATTGCTTAAAAAACATCTGCCATTGGCATTAGGCGCCCGTAGAAGAACCACCATAGTATCTAAAAGGCAAAACAATTAAAGGTAATTATTTTGTTTCATTGTCCATACTGGATTGACTCCGTTGCGCGCTGCATGATTGATTGTTAGCTGTTAAACCCTTGACGCATAAAATTCAAAATTTATTGTCCGATTTAACACTTCCGTCTTCAAAAATATTGACTTATACATTTAACAGGAAAGGATTTTGCTGAAAAGTGGACCCTTCACTTACATCAAATTGATCAAAAGTAAAAAGGAGTTGAAAACAAAAAATAGAGGAGGAAGAATGTATTTTAGTGAGGGATTTATACATACGTTTTAAATCTGGCGAATGATCATCAATCATGGGATTTTATTCTTCGATTTTGTCGAAGAGACTATCGTACATAAGCATTGAGTGGGTAAACTTTTCCAGGGGTGCTTATGGAGGAAAATTTTCTGGGGGCATTTATTTAGAGGGAAATTTTCCAGTGGGGATTTATATCAGGAGAAATTTTCGGTGGGTTTTTTCCGGATACAAATTTTGGCAGTTTTTAAAATGGATATATACTGAGCTATTGCCAGCGTAGTGGCTTATGCATTACTTGTAACATACGCAAAAGCTACTGTCTCAACATTTTTAAACTAGTCTGCAGTTGCTTCCTTTAGGTTGAAAGTAATCTCCACCCCTTTTTTAAACAGTTTTAGATATACTTTTTTAAATACGAAAATATAAAATTATTATCCCCAACGTTTGTAGAGTTTTTTATTTTAAAATCGTTGACCATGAGTGTAAAAGAGTCTAGTAAACGGCGTGTTAGCGTTTTATGCTTGCCTGTGTGCTTGGTATGCCTTCAGATTTGGAGCTCTTGTGAGCTTGCGTGCCTCTATTTCTGGCATGCCTACATGCCTGCATGCCATCTAATATCCCTCTATATTCGGCGAGCCAATAAAATTTAGCGTGCCTCTATATTTCACGTGCGTTTCCCTATATTTAGCGTGTCATCAGAATTAAGCGTGTAATCTAGATCTATCCTCAATTTTAAGCGGCAATTACAATTTCCTTGAACCTCAGTCCTAAGTTAGCTTATGAATTATAAATTTAAAAGGAAAAAATAAACTACAAAAACTTGTTCATTACTGAATTTAGTTCCTGAAAGATATTCGATTTTTTTGTAGACAAATAGAAAAATTCACTAATACCTACTTTTGTACGAAATTTCAGAACATTGAGGAGACAAAGCCTTATTGGAAACCTCATTTTAGTTGCATTCTTAAAAAGGCAAAGGAACTTTCTCCAGACACATTTATTACCTGTAGTCGCGAAATCAATATTTGACCTACTTGAGACCAACCGTTGAATACGCGTCACCGACTCCGTGCAGTAAAACATTTTGAGGCTATTTTAAATAACCATTTGTTTGATCTACATTTACAGTTTTAATAGGCATTTTGATAGAGTTAAATATTTCTGTATTCTTGTCATATCGCTCAGCAACGAGATAATAATAATCTATAGTCTAAGAGTAGTTCCAACCCAACTTGGAACTAATTTAATAGAAGGGCCCACGGGTTTGGTTCTGGTATACTTAGAGCTCCCATTTTTTGATTTCAACCGAAACAATTTAAAAGACTAGTTTTTAAAGTTGTATGTACTCAATAATCTATTAATCAAAGTTTTTTGCATTGTTTCATCAAAATTAGTATGGTTTTTTTTCAATGTCTTGGAAAAAAAGTAAAAAATCGGCATCACTCCTTTGGTCAGCTCTTGCTCTATGAGTGACTCCCTCCTATAAACCAATTTCTTATCAAATGAATATCTATTATTAACTTATCAAATGAATATCTATTATTAACAAATAATTTTTCTAATATTTAAACGAAGTTATAAATGTATATTTGTTGGTTAGATAATAGGAAAATATAATAATAATTTGAGCTTGCAGTAAACAAACACTCGGCCAGTCAATCATAACTTTATAGCATCGAATTGAATCGAATGCTACTCATATGCTAAGTGGGCGATACCCGAATTTGAAACTGGGACCTTTTGGTTACGAAACTGTTGCCTTACCAACTGAGCTTTCCGGGTATAAAATACTCAAGAAAGCTATAGAAGTCTGACCAGTTACTACTTTAGATAAGCCTTGCGTCGGTATACCTAAACCTGACTTTATATTTAACATTAAATGTTTTAGACTTTTTATTAAACTTTTTAAGTGGTATCATTGGAGTTTCTCATGATCAGAATGCAGTTGAATAGTGGACTTGAAAGCACATCTAAAAATGGCAGTCAAAAGTAATTTCCAAGATCTATGTGAAGTTTCATAACAGAAAGAGGAGAATTTTTTGCCGAAGAAACCTATTGACAGTGAGAAATAAGTATAAAATAAGTTAGAAACGATTCGATGTCATAGCAATCCATTCACGCTCAACATTTCGGAAATAGAACCTTTAAAAAATATTTTTTCTGGCTGCATAGTAAAGCAGAAACAAAGAAGTGACATCCTCAATGCCAAAGCAATTGGCAAAGATGCTGTGAAGCCTTCATTAATAATAGATTATTTGATAGAAGCGTATCTTTCTGGGAGCCAATAAAGAAGCTGAATCTTTTTACGTTTTCCTCTGGCAACAAGAAGTTGAAAATCTCCAAAAAATCTGAGCCATGGCCGTCTTGATATCACGGCTGGGTTTGTTTCTGTGAGAGGCAAAAAAATAGAATGCCAGTTTTTTAATATTTCCGTAAATGATATTTTTATGTCAGTCCAGAAAACATTCACTTTTTTGCTGAGTTATGCTTAGAATTTAAAATGGTAAACAGAATAGAGTAGAAATTTAATAGGAATTTAATAGAATAGATTAGAATATAATGTAAATATGGTTAATAAATGTGTTATTGTTAACTGTCTTTCTGGTTACAAGAAGAAGAAACACGAAATAGGCGATGATTGCAAGAAACCAGTATTTGGGTTTCCAGATCAAAAAAAACATTCCGATTTGAGGAAAAAGTGGATTAGATTTGTCAATCGTCAAGATTAGGCTCCTTCAGGGCATTCTGGTATATGTGTTGACCATTTTGAACAAAAATATTTAAAAAATGGAAAGCGAATACGATTATTATTGTA
>JAUZNK010032034.1:0-16914 GCA_035046665.1 Euphysa ruthae
GATGGCTTGTGCACATTGTTCCCAACACTAAATTAATCACCCGACACTTGTACTGAATTTCACTGTAACCCACCTGTGTACACTCCAAAATAATTTTGCATTTAATCTTTGAATTGAGATGTGTTTGTTAAATTCTCTTCCATCTGTCCAATGTTTTTTAAAGTTGCTATGTGTGTTGCTATGTGCTGCTGTAAGTCCTGCTGAATGTAGGCCGATTATATTCTCAGCCAATGGGAAAGAAAGTCGTATTCCTGAGCTTGTATTCCACAGTAGATCTTTGTCAAGATTTTCGTCAAATGGGTTGATGTATTCTTCCTTAAAACGTTCACAATACTGTCCACAAATTTCTCAGATTTTTATATTTGTGAAGGCCGAAAGGGTTTGTACACATTTGATTCGTTTTTCGGATCAGCAAGAGTCAGCAATGCTTCTGTATTCTTTGCTTGTTCTGCCCTGTTCAATGCCTGTTTCAATATTGCTCCACTACTTGATGCAAAGTTTTTTATCCACCCTGTGCTCTTTTCATTTTGGTTCAATGTCTGCTCTACACGTTGATCATTTGCTACTTTATGAGGTTAGTTGTTCTGCACTTGGACAGATATATCTTTTCTTTCCAATCTTCGGTGAATAGTCGCCATCCTTTCTAAAAGAGCTGCCATATTGTGCATAGTTGGTTTTATCCAAAGCGAAATAGAAGGGCAAAAAGATTTTCCAAACTCAATTCGCAAATTATTTTCATGAATGGACTGATGAACAGGAAGTTGTGTTTCCATGAGATCCGAGTAAAAGGATAGCTAAACTTGTGGTGTTCACCAAGGTCTCCTTGCCGAATCACATTTATATGATAAAATATCAATGTATTTTTTTTTGTATTAAATGTTTCTATTTAGATATTTGTTTTCTCGTTTATTGTGCTCTTCTTTCTTTACTTCGCCGTCCATATCTAGCTTTTGTTTTATTGACCTTCATCCAGCAGCAGTATTTGTGTTAGTGGCTTACTTATTTGAGGAATTTATTGATACTTACCATATTAGGTAAGGAGTGTTTTAATGTCACGTGAGCATTTTTTGATCAGATCTGAGCCAGCCTGTGCCTCATTAAGAGCAAAAACATTGTTTCTCCTCCACAGAGGCATTTGCTCTGAGTTGTGAAACTTTGGTATAGTATTGTAGATATTTTACTTTTATTTGTAAAGATTTCAAAATAAGTTTTTAAAGTTGTTTAGAAACCGATAATTAAAATTAAAAGTTCTTCAAATTTATATGTTATAATTTTTATTATATATTAACATCCATTGCAATAGTTGTAGAGACTATTTGCTTTGTCATGAAAATTAAATTTCAGTGGAAAAATCAAGTATTTAATATGATAATCTAATCATTAAAAAATTAAATTTTTTGTGATCATGTTTTTTTACCCTTGCGGCTTACTTATAACTACTTCCCTTTAAAAGCACTTCTCCGAAGCTTTCTGGAGCAAATATGATTTATTAGTAACATAATAATTTTTTTTCAAGATATTTTCATTACCTCAGAAAGGCGTCATTTGTCATCGTCAGCAGGCTAAATTCAAGGAAACATTTAAATCACTATATTAATATTTGTTATGAGGGAAAACCTTTTTTTAAGAAAAAATATGCGTTCTTATCAAGAAATTTGGGCGTATTTTACCATGCACCCATTTTTTATATGTTCATTGTTTGTTAAATCATAGTACCAGAACTAGAAATGAAAATCTATTTATTTGGCTTTTAAGAGTTTTACATCTATTCTCTTTATTCTTCTTTATACCTTTATGATATTTCAAATTTTCCGTTATTTATGACATTTCAAGTTTTCTGCTATTTGGTCCAATAAAATAATTGTGAGAACATATAAACGTTAGCGAAAGCATGGCAAGCTTGTTGGCAAAGCAAGTTAAAAATTGCTAAATTGGAAAATATAATGCTCAAACTAAAAGAAAAACTTTGATCTAGCCAGGAAACAAACCCAGGGCACAAGAATGGAAATCTTATATGTTACCACTTTATACGCTTCTAGTGCATATGAGAATTATCATAATTCTATATAATATACTATGACAAATACAAAAATTTGCATCCTAGAATCGTACCACCCTGAAACCAAATCTGCTAACTTTTTTGTAATACAGAGAAACAATTTCATATTAGATTATGAACATTATTGATAGCATCTTCAACAAAAACTGTCATCAATGATGGCCATCTGGCAAAGATGACAATATTTATATTGTTCATTCTTCAAATTATATATACTCTGTCAGAAATTAGTATGATTTTCAAAGTGAACATACGTTTGGTTATCTTAGGGATTCATTTTTCTTGGTTTGTACTTGTTACAAAAAATCTCTTGTTAGAGTAAAATTTAATTAAAAAAAAAAAACTAAATCACAATTTAAATTTAGCAGCCTCAGGTAAGAGGTTGGACGCACCCTGCTAAGTAGAGATTTGATCTCAAGAATCACACTACGTTGTTTAAGGTGGTACAAGTTTTCATTTTTGTACATTTAGGCGTGAAGACGTATTCTTCACAATCAATTTGTTGTCGTAAAAGCAACAGCAGTATTTCCTATAATATTAGGCGAAAAGCGTTCTTACATTAGATATTGTCCACCATGTATTTATCACAGGTAGTTAAAACCTATCTAAATCTTGTATTCTGAAAGATATACCTAGAGCTTTTTTGGCTACTGAGCATTTGTTTTTTCATCAAACATTGTTAGGGCTAAAGCACAAAGGTACATTGTGTTTATTGCTACCAGCGTATAAAGCAGTGTGGGTTAGTTTGTCTCCCTTTTTACATGACCAGCTATTAAGTCATTATCTTCATCTTAGATTTTATGGAAGTCTCTGCTGAATGAAATATAAAAGACAAAAGAAAACAAGCAATACTACTAGTAATAGTTAACTATACATGATTTTACTTTATATTCCAAAATGTTAACAAACACAGCTAAGCTAGTTAAGTTAAAAACAAAAATTCCTCAATGATATGTTATGATGGCCAATATCTAAGAAATAGAAACTTTAACAGTTTACAGTACCAGTAGCTATATTGACCCACATTTTCAATGATTTTTGAATGGTATAGTGTAATATATATAGTAGAAAATAACAATCCTTTAGAGTTTATCTAGATAAATTATTTTTATTATTACTAATAGGGGATTTAACCTTTTTATAACCAAGCTTTACTTCTTTTATAAATTAAGATTTATAATAATTATAGTTGGCAATACTTGTATGCTTTATTTTATTTCGAAAGTATTTCAAAGCCTTACCTTTTTCTTATTAAATGTTCTTATCTTTATTAAATACAATAAAGTATTGTTGATTTTTTTTTTTTCGATTTCTTTGTAATATCATTTTTTGAAATATGTTAAAACTTGTTTTTTAATATCCAGCAGTCATTATAAAACACTCTTTCATAGATATTATTTATGTATAAAACATGACAACAGTCTAGATTAATCACCCACGATAGAGAGACAATTTAAGAATTGATGATGTTTTATTGTCTTGATTGAATTATTCTCTACTGTTCAAATATTATTAATAAAGAAATGGAAGGCAAGACAAAATATGAAAAAATTGGTCCGAATTATGCACAAATTTCGGTACGAATTGTTGCTCAAAATTCTGCAGAGTCATCAAAAAAAAACCTTCCTTACTATAAAGAATTTTATTCGTTGTTGCCAAATAAGCTTTAGCTGAAAAGCTCGCTACGCTCCCTTTTTTTGGTCCAATACTATTAGTATTCCCATAAAGCCCCTATACGCAACCCACTTTTTGGGCCCAAAATCCAACATGGTGGAATTTTCCATTTTTTTCTAAAAGAAAATTACCTGTTCTATAGTCAAACAACTATATATTTAGCTATAATGATTTGTTTGGTGTGAAATTTTATGTGTAATGCCAGAACATTATAAGATGAAACAAAAATATATTAATTTTCTCAATTATTAGTTTTATGTTGATTAATCGAGGCAAAAAGTATTTTTTTTTGCACTGGATTCCTAAATATATTTTTATATTTTCTCCATTACATTGAATAACAAAGTTTTACACAACAGACATTTCATTTAGTTTTATTTATTACATTCCTATCCACAAAGAAGTTTGAAAATTGATTTTGAAAAGCAAATGTGTAATCGAACCAGCCAAAATGCCACCAACTGAACGGTTTGCTTATTTCCATTTACTACGAGTGCATCTCCAAACTACAACATGGAAACTATTTGATGATTCTGAGTTGCAACCAATAAATTGGGGATGGCAGCAGACAAAGAGGTTGACCCAGAGTGTTTATTACAAGTGTAAATCTAAAGCGAAAATCCAATGCGAAACAAAACTGTATAACTGTTTGACTTTAGAACAGGTGATTTTCCTTTTGAAAAAAGTGGAAAATTCCACCATTTTGGATTTTGGGGCCAAAAAGTGGGTTACGTACAAGGGCGTTCATGGGGCTTTTCTTTTGTTGATTCTATACATCATTCCGGCTCATCTGAGAAAGTTTTAGCCGGGTGTTATTTTTGTCTGGGTTGTTATGCTCAACGACTAGACTATACTATACTATACGTACTTATAGGCGTCCTTTTGTTTAGTAGGAGTAATTCTGGAATTTGAAGAGTAAAGTTATTAGAAACTTCAATGTTCCCAAAACTCTATCAACAGCTTGAATGCCCCTTGCGATGCAAACTCCGGATTAAAGGACTGTGTTAGAATTGAGATAAAATATAGGCATAAAAAATGAAGATAATTGAATTCTAATGTAGATTTAGTTAGCATACTCATTTTTGAGGTAAATGGTAACAGGTTCAACCAATTTCATTGACTTCAAAACCAGTTTTTGCTTTAACATGAAATTTTAAAATGATGCCTGATGAAGTTTTTTACATGAATAAAAAGTTTACTTCATATATTTTAAGGCTGGAAGACGATATAGGCATGCGAATTCTTTTTTAAATTTGAAATCGTTTTAATTCACTGAGGTTTGGGTTATTTAGGGGAGTATTTCAAGTGGAATCTAAAAAAATGGTATATCGATAACATTTGGGGTTTTTTCCTAAGTTATCCAATACTTGATCATATTTTTGAGGCATTGTCACTTTATTTTAGCCTAAGATTTGTAGTAATTGTAAAATCTTAACAACTTTGCTGTTATTTTGGTTTGCTAATAATAAGAAAAATTCGTAATCATCAAGTAGATTTTGAAAGCATGTCTTTCAGCTGTCTAACATATTAAAAGTTATTTCTGTTTTATTATTTTTCTGATTTGTGTTCAGCTATTTTTCTGATTCGTGTTCAGTTAATAGGGTTATTCAGCGCTTAATTCAGATCCTCACATTGATCTTCGCTCTTTGTGATGGTTAAAATTTTTGTTTTTTTACAGGAAAGATTGGTTTGAGCAATTCTGAAGAAACAACTGTTCTTGGTGAACCCGAAGATGGACATGTTTCTGATGATAAAGTGGGCAAGGATACAGATGGGCATAAAGTCTATGATGACGAGGGTGATTCCGTGACTTATTCATACTCGTTTTTTCATTTCATGATGGCTCTAGCCACACTTTACATCATGATGACCATTACCAACTGGTACAAGTAAGTCATTATACCGTAATGTTATCCAGAATTTTGGATTTTATATTTTAAATATTTTTGTTAGTTAAAACTGCCCGTGAGTCCGATCTTTAGTCCAAAAATACACATTTTTTGAAGGATTATTTGACCACCGTTATAATCGTAAGGTTCTTATGAATCCACAGTTGTACATAGCCAGAGTAATCCTGTCGTAATTTATTAAAAAACCACGTGAACTATATAGCGATTTGCTGAAAATGTTGGTTTCTTAGAATCCTTAATTTTTGAACTTGATTTTTATCATCAAAATATCAATACAAAAGTTGGAAATCCTTTCTTCTGTCCACCGATTTTCAAAGTGGTATGAAGTAATTGTATTTATATCGTCGTCATGCAAATGTCTCATCTTGATTTTTTGGTTAAATTTTGTACATTCTATGTATTTAATTTTGTACACATTCTATGTATTTAATTTTGTACACTTTCTATGTATTTAATTTTGTCTGTGTTTCATTTTCTTTCCAATTGCCAAAAATTATTTTTGCGTGTACTTAATTTCGCGTGTCCTTAATTTCGCGTGTCCTTAATTTCGCGTTTTCTTAATTTCGTGTGTATTTAATTTTCTCAGGTTTTGCAATATCCAAAATTTTTTGAAGTGGGGTTAAGTTTTGATTGTTCCGAATAATTGCTTGCTGCTTATTTCTCTATAAAATATGTTAAAACCATTGATAGTAATGCTTTATACAAAAATTAACCTTCCGTTTCTGATTACAATATATTTTATGCTGCACAAGGTCTTCAAGGTTTTTTTATATTTTGCGAATGACAACTAATGACCACTGTTCTAGATGTTTTTTATAGGTAAGGTAGCTAACTAGCAAAACAAAATACTTAAACCGTGAAAATACTTGGCTAAAATATATATATATATATTTTTTCTAATTTCCTCAAAACTTTCGCTGGAAAATAATTCAGCGGATCCATTTTCTAAACTATTTTGACTAGCCTCTTTAAAATCGGCTTCATTTTATCTTCTTAAGTAGATCTTAAAAACAAACATTGAGTATTTTTAAAGTACACTTTCTTTGTTTTACTTTTAGACCAAGTGTTTCAAACTTGAACAAACTGAGCAGTTCTGCAGCATCATTTTGGGTTAAGATATCATCGAGCTGGGTGTGCTTGGGTTTGTATGTCTGGACTCTTATCGCACCCGTCATTCTGCCTGATCGAGATTTTGATTGATCGAATGTAGTGACATACATTGGTAGTCTAAACGAAATTGGATTCGTATAGAAAATAAATTAACATCCAGAAAATCTTAATTTCGGACTATTGTTTGTAATATTATAATGAAAACTGTTCTTAAAAGTCTTTCTAATGGATAAATAATATGCAATAAACACCAATAAATTATGTAGACGCAATCATGACCATATTATATGCGACTTTTATCAAGTTTTAGCACAAATTCACATTCACTTTTATCCCTTAGATCTGGCAGAAAATTTTTTTTTTTTAATTTCTAAGTCGATTAAGGACCTAAAGTTGAATATACCAAGGGCGGGGTATTAATAAATGTTAATAAATGCTTGTAGTATTTTTTTTAATTTATAAGGTGTCCTAATGGCATATAAGTCTCACTATTTTGACCCTGATTGTAGCTTTTGCGAGCGACGTATTTAATTTCATTTCATTTAAAAAGAAAAAAAAAATGCGATATGTGATATCAATTTAGAATAATGTAAATTTATTTTTTTAGTTGATTTTTGTAATATGTTATTTTATACCATGTTAGTAGTGTCATTAATTATTGCTATGAACCTAACGCGATTTTCTGCAAACAATTTTACCAAGCCCTCCAGATAAACATTTTTTTCAAGACGAGAACTATTTAGGGTTGTATTATCCAACAAAATCTCTATGAAAAATTTTGTGTCTAAGTAATTCTTCATAGATAGCTATCTAAAGTGTTACAAAAATGCTATACGAATACGATTGTGTTAACCCTATTACCACAGGGGGCACAAAGTTTCCGCGTGTTTTTCATTTGACAATATCAGTTTTGGCATTTATGTTACGGTTGTGGAATTTTGTGACTGTCCTAACTTTTATTAAGGACTAAAACTGTCAAAAAAAATTCATTTCGCAAAATTTTTCCGGGGGTAAAGCAATTCTCAACAAGAGGTAAATTTTTCAAGTAACACATTTCCAGGCATATTAGGCTTTTGACAACAAACAGAAGTCGAGTTTCAATATTGCAAACGTTACTAAACCTTTATTAGCGCCCAGTCCTTTTGTATATCAATGCCATTTTGTAGGATTTAGTAACTTCGCAAATATTTTATAGCTGTTTTTAACACTTTTGAAAGAAGTTTCCAACAAAAGTATTATTTCCAAAAAAATTCGAGAAAATGACAAACCCTTTGTTATCGATGTAATAACAGGTGCCAATGATGTCATTTTTAGCAAGGGATTCTGTTTATTGAATTGAACTACTGGTGTACCAAGTTCTTTAACAAAATTCGCAGTAATCTGGGAGTAAATCCGGTGCTACCCAAGCCAAAAAATCCCGGATTAATGCCGTTTTAAAAAAGTTATAGGCTATTTCTTGTAAGCATGTAAATGTTCTTTTAGTTCATAGACTTTCTGTAAGCTTGTGTGACCTTGTTTACAAATATTTTCTGTATGTCGCTGGAATTTGAACAGTTTTCCTGAAAAAGATTTTCAAATGGCGCCGAAATTTTAGAGAATCTGGGAAGAGTTAAGCTGCCATCCTTATTTATAAAAAAAAGTCTCAAATGAATTACGAATCGGTCTGGAAAAAGATAAATAGCTGGTGCGGTGACCACTGATTCCTTTTCAGCACTTTTAAGTTACATTTTGAACTTCCTTATATCGGTTTCGAATATAGGACAATGATCAGCCATGAAACCATCACAGAAATAAAGTTAAAACAGAGTTATGGAGGTTTTGTAACAGTTGGAGACGGTATGTTTATTATCGCGTTAGGGTTTGGCATTTTTGAGATTCATCGAACAAAAAGGTACTTAGGCTTTTTTTTATAAATCCTGATTTTTTTAGGAATTTTATGTTCTCAATCTATTACATTTAAAAATCTGAAATTAAAAATAAAAAAAACTAATTAAGACGTGAAAATTGCGCTAACAGTTTTTCAACAGGAATATTTCAAGAACGGTTATAGATTTTTTAGATTGTGAAAGGTTTATAATAGGTAAATAAATGTTCTGACAGCGGTGATTTTTTTATAAATTGCCTGTTACATATATTTTTCTTGAGCGTGTAAAAATTATTTGGGACGAATATAATAATTGGATACTAATCAGCTACCTTAAAAAATAAAATTAAAAATTCCTTTCTGTCAAAACACCTATCACATAATAAATGCATCTTGAAAATTTAAACTTAGTGGGATAACTCAATAAAAAGTTTTCTCCGTTGACTTTTAAAAAGTTGGTGGAAAATGCAATATGGAGAAGAGGCGCGATAAAGACTTTTAAAACAAAATACTACATACGCTACTTTATTATTATTATACTTATATTTTCTGCTGCAAAAATATACATTGTAAATAAACTTTTATAAAGATGTATATAAAAATAATCTTTTAATATTGTTCTTATTTACCTAACTGTATAATTTCAGTCAAAGTACGGAAACCTCGTAGAAGCCCATTAGGGTCTTAGCATCGAGAACCGATAAACTGCCTGACTTTGCTCTTGAGACTGACTATTGGATAAATACTTTTTTGTCTTCACCAATACATAAAAGACTTTAAAAGAAAATTTTAAAATCACAAGAAGAAATAATGTATGTCTTTAATTTCTTCATAAAAAGAGAAAGTTTTTTTATTTCAGAGAGATTAGGGTTGCTAAAAACAACTTTATTCCACAGGTGAGGGCCACGAAATGAAATGGAAAATTATTCGGACTCTGTATTAATTGATGGTTCTACTAATGACGTCTTAGATTATATTTGCTTGGTGGTTTTAATGTATATAATTTAAAAAAATAATTTTGGCGATAAGTTGTGTTTACATTTGAACATAAAAGTAAAAGTTCGTATACATTTAGGATGTTCATTTCATTAAACAGGTTTTGAGTGAGTGGAGCGGTTTTAATGATTGATCAAACGAGTAGCGTGTTTTAGGCTATGCTCCCATAATTTAAATAACTGTACAAATGCGGAATGAAGCTGTTTTAGTAGTGATTTATTCAAAATCGGTCTTGCTAATACTCTTCAAGATTTTGGAGGATACTTTTGAAGTTTGAGCCTTCCAGTTTAGATTCTCGTCAATCAATATACCAAGAAACTTTGCTACGTAATCTCTTAATAATTACATTATCTAAGCTTAAAATCGGTAAATTTTGTTATGATTAAAAAGAGTAAACTTTGTTTTTTTTTTTGACGTTTACAGATGGTTTGTTCGCCTTAAACCGGGTTGAAATAATATTCAGTTCATTATTTGCATTGCTTCAAAATGATAAACTACTTCAAAACGTACCACTCATATATATTTCTCCGTCTTTCTCTTAATCCTTGTCACCAAAACATTTTCTAACAGCTCATTAATTTATTTTCTTTTCCTAATACATTGATGGTTAATGGAATACTTACCATAAGTAACGCTACTGAAGTTGGGAACGATAATTGCCGTTAATACCGCGACATGTCGAGTAGTTTTGAAACGTACGACTTTTAATAAAGAAGTTTGAAATATCAAATAGAAGTAATAATTTCGTAAAAAACCATTATAGCAATTTTTACAAGAGTAGTAAAGGCATACGAAGCTCTAAAAATGCAGCAGAAGTATCGGATCGAAAAGGTTGAAAATTTATTATTCTAAAATAGCAGCTTTGAAGTGAAAGCATTTTATCAATGTGATGGCCTCTGTTTTGACCCCAGACCTGACAGCAGTAATTTAAGTGAGATTGGAAAATTGCAAAGCAGAGAGACCTAAGAGTGACTTTATCAACATGATGTCATATCATAACATCAATATGTCTTACTTTACAAAGCATTCTATTAGACCTACTAAGTTTCTTACAAAGTTCATTTACATAAAGTTTAATGAAAGATTATTATCAATTAAAACTCCAAGATATTTTATATAAGAAGTTGGAAAAATACTTTTATGATTAAGGTTGATTTTTTTATTAAAGTTGGCTAATTTCTTTTGATTTTTGAATTTAATGAATTCCATTTGATCAATGTTTAAAGATATAAGATTAGCCATTTAACCAATCAACGATGATCGTAATTAATTTTCTTACACAACAACCTTAGTGACTTATTGATACATTATAAATTAGTGTCATCAGCAAAATGATGAACAGTTGAATGTTTTATTGAACGACTTAAGTCATTGCTGAAAAAAAATAACGGACCAAAAACAGTCTTGAGGTACACCACAACCAATTACACGTCGAGAAGATTCAAAACCGTTTATGGAGACAAATTGGTTACCATTGGTTAGATAGGACAGAAACCAACAACTCAAATTTCCACGTGACCCATAATGCAACCAGAAGATTATGGTATTTTCCTATTTATCACCCCAGCATTTTTATTTTTAACAAAAAGGATACTCACCTGGTGGTACTTTCCATTTAAGTGTGCTATTTGTATTTTTAATCGTCGCTAAAAGCCTTTAGTTTCGTTCTAGTGATACTCAAAGTGCGCTATATGTATGGTTATTCGCAACTAAACGCCTTTAGTTTAGTTGTAGTGATACTCAAAGTGCGCTATATATATGTTTATTCTTCGCTAAAAGCCTTCAATTTAGCTTTAGTGTGGTGTGCAAGTGATTAAAATGGACATTATTTATACTATCAAATCTTCTTCAAGATGATCAAGCTAGCTTTGCTTTCCTCCAAAAACGAGGATAATTCACAACCAGCGTCAGTGCACGAATGGACATACTATGGCGATACAATATAGAAATGCAGGCTCAGACCGTTGAAGATGTCGCATACGCGGTTGTCGTGAGTAGGTAGGAGTCAAGAAGGGAACCTGGCTTGAACAGAGCAAACTTCCGTACCGGACTGTCCCCTTGTTCATCTACTCATGGACATAGCAAATGACGTCAATGGAATTTTCTGAACATGAATTTCATATAAATAAGAACACTGTAGTAGACTGGAACAAATACTTGCGAGAAGTATGTGCCATGGATCCTCTGCAAAAACCCATAGAAATTGGGGGCCCAAATATTACATTGGAGGTGGACGAGAGCTTTTTCACAAGTAGGACTATACGCAGTGGACAGGAGAGATGCGGAGATTCAGGGCAGGATTTTACCAGGAACAACCATAATGGGAATGTGTGATAATAAGAAAGTACCAAACATTATTTCAACTACATTTAAAAATCGGACAAAATTTTTCTTTATCAAAGCTATTAGTGTTTCTCCTATAAATATTATGTTTACTAAAAACGAAATTTTTATTCATTTCTGGAAAGATAAAAAACTGCGGTAGATGATCTGTAATGGATGATGTTAAGTTACCAGAAATTATTGTCTTGCCAGTGCGTCATCAGATTGCAATAAACTATATCAATATCATTAAGTTTGTTACATTTTTTATGAACCCAGGAGTCACATCAGTCGCATCAGATTGAAAACTTATTGCTTTGTTACATATATTGCATGGATTGGTAGACATAAAAACTTACTTTAAACTATTTAAAAAGAAAACAATCTGTGGTGGAAGATATATTAGAAATAAACAAGAATCTTAAAATGAAGCAGGAGAAAAAGATAGAAAATTCCAATAGAATTTCTGGATAGCATAAACAGTTATATGCAACAGACGAAACAACAGAGGATGAAAAATTAATTAATCAGACATGTTTATTAAAATTAAATGAAATGGATTAAAAAATTTAGTTAAACGGAAGAGAACATCCATTTATCAAATTAATTAATTAAAATATAGGACAGCATTCATATATTTAGTTTGCAAAGCAAACTAAAATATGAAATGTATTTCATGAAAGTTTGTCATAAAAAAATAAAAGAACAGCATGGACTCTATACAAGATACAGTCAGTGTGCACATAAAAATATCTGTTGTAAAAATCACGTCAATTTTTGAAGAACAACAAAATCACAGGACATGCAGCCTGCTTTATCAACCGATTGTGCCGCTATTCCATCTTTGGATACATACTACTTCTTTACGAATTCCTTCACGAACTCGAATATTCCCTTATCTTACAATTTCTTTATAATAAGAAAGTGCTCTGCATTCGATATTTTTTCTTTGTTTTTATCGGAATAAATGTCATCACAGTTCTTATTTGACTTACCATCACTCATAATCGTACAAATTTGAGCTTTCCGTATTTCTTCCGCAATTTTTTTCGATTTAAATACGGCGGTCATTTCGCTTTCTCCCATAGCAAACGTGTATTGGACTTTTTTTGGCTGGTGTTTATGAATTTTCTCCCAGTTAAAAATTTAAGGCAAACGTGAGTTGTGAGAAGCTTTTCAGTTTTAAGCCATCGCCTTCAAAAAGTTAAAAAAAAAAAGGAAAATAAAGGATAAAATTTCCAGAAGTTTCATTTAAAAAATTTCAAAAAAAAAGCAAAAAATATAATAATTAGGCCTGTGACGTAGTGCCCCCCAAAAAAACGGAAAATTCCATATTAATGCATTTTCATAGTGAAAAGCCATTACATTTAAAAATTGTAAGCCAGGGGCAATTAACCCCCATTCTCGTTCCACCCCATGAATAATAGTCAAGTTTTGGTTTAGGCTCCACGGTTGCGGTTGAGGTGCTGCACCAGTGTAAAATTCTGACATTTTCAACACCATTTTAAACTTTGGCTTGCCAACAAGCATGCCATGCTTTTGCAAACCTTTATATATTTATTGATTCTATCATAATACAGAAAAAAAAAAAAAAAAAAGTTGCGGAAAATCGAATTTTTTTCCTATACTACAGTTGCAAAAAAAAAAATATAGACATGATAGAATAATTGGAAGTTGCAACCTAAAGTTTGGCTTCAAAAATTTTTAAAAACCCAATGAGAAAAAACCAAGCTAATTTTAAAATTTATTTTCACCATTTCCTATGAAATAGATTTTTAAAACATGGAATTAGTAGAGGTTGAGAACAAAATGTGACTCATCTTGCAACTACAATACCGTTGTGGAAACACTACCAAAATATAACAATGTTTCTAAAAAATTCCTACTTCGTTTCTAATCTTTTTAATAAAAATCCGAAAAAGTTATTGAACAAAAAATCAAAGTTTATCTAAAAGCCGCAATAAAAATAATTTTTACTCGCTAATTATAAAACAAAACAAAAAAAAAAAAAGGAAAATATGTGAGAATTACATATAATATTGTTATATAAAATATAACTATATGAAAACTATCATTTAGTTATTATATTTCCTGCAATCAGTTCTAACATAAAGTTTGTAATTGAAATTCCCTCGAATTTTACGCTACTTCTTTTTCACAAAAATCAACTTAAACTTCTCAAAAAAGGACAAAAATCTCAAATTTAAATCTGAGGTTAAAAATATTGCAACTTACACGTAGAATTTTTTCGCGGTCATTCTTAACTTTTGGCTATATTAATGATAGTTGGAATTAGTTGATTTTGTAAATTAGAATTATAAATATTTTTAAATTCCAATGTTATAGACATTTCTAAAACATTTCAGTAAAAAAGAAAAAACCGGTGACATAGAACAGAAAAGTTTTAGCTTATACTTTAGGCATGATGAAACTGGTCTTGGATGTGTTATAATCTTATAAGTTTCAGAAAATATAATATCGTTATGAGAAGGTATTGTCTTTGATTAGATGAATGAAAAGATCTTGTCTAATGAGTATCAGAGCTTCTGCATAATCATTTCTGATGATTTGCAATTGCTTGTGAACGAGCAAGTTTTTTGATATAAAAATGTTTTTGACGCACAATTCACTCAATTAACTTTTAAGTTTCCATTGAAACTAATTCTTTTAAATACACAGCAAAGATTGGTACACATAATTTTAAAACCATTTTTTTTTTTTTTTTTTTGTTATTATTATTATGATTTTAAGTTTTGGAAATATTATTTGAACAAAACGTTAAATTTAATCGAATATATACTGCTGCTAGTGCACTGGCAGCTGCTGCTGTTTTATTGTTTGAATTTTTTTATTGAATGGAACCGTTTGAAATTCTATAATTACTGGATACCAGCCACCAGTTTACTGCATCAACTGAAATATAGTGTTAGTTACAAAAGTTGGTGGCTACCCGTATCATTAAAGTATTCGATATATGAGATTAGTGGCTCACATTTTCCAATTCTATAACATTTTTTTGTTTCACTTACTATTTTCAGCTATATAAATCTGCTCTCTCTCTCTCTCTCTCTCTCTCTCTCTCTTTGAGAAATATTTTTTATAATTCCGCATAAGGTTGAATATAGGGCATCAAAAACACATATACTTGGAGATTTGTGAGCTAAAAAGTAGAAGGTTGGGTAAAAAGTAGAGGTTTGGGTTAAAAGTAGAAAGTTGAGTAAATTAAATTTATGTTATAGCTAAATTGATTATTTTTCGAATTTTTTGTTTAATCGATGGTCTGGGGTGGAGATTTATAACAAGGAGGGGGAGTATGGGTTATATTTCATGCCACTATAAACATAAGGAAATATTTGACTAGATGCTAAACAAGTTTTGCGATGAGAAAAGCAAAAAAATTTATCAAGGAAGTATTTAAATGTTCTTCTTCAACACGCTTGTTGAGCTTCTCATTGCCGTCTTAGTGAAAGCTTTGCTGAAATACTTTCTTTGCGTATTTTACCATTAAAATCCTGAAATTAGCAGCCTGCAACTTCTTATTGAAAAGCCTGCAAACAGAGAAAAAGATTAAATAAAGTAACGCGTATTCTACAGAGGCTATCATGAAAAAGAATTGAACTACACCATCGACTTTAAGTTTAAACACAACTATCTAAAAAAATTATATCATTGAATTAAAAAAGGATCATGTAGGGAGGGACAAATATTAGCATATATACATATTTTTTTTGTAATAAAAATACCCAGAGTCCTGCTTTTTATCAATTTAGAATACATCTAACTAATTGGATATCCTTGTTAGAATCTGAATATAATTGGCAAAATCGTATGACGTCACATAAAAATAAAAATTAAAGAGAAAGGTTTTGAAAGAACTCCAAAATATATAATTTATATAAGATATTTAAATGAGGTAATGCAACTCTACATAGATGCATGGATAGTTTTTAAAATTTACTTTTAGATAAAAATTTCAATAAATGACTTTCAAAAGTTTTCTTGCTAGATCTTGTGAAAAGATAAAATATTTTTGATGAAAAAAAACATAAAACGCTTTTGCTGAAGAACTTTATCCTGAAATAAACGTACAGCTGTTGAGCCCGTTAACACTGTACAAAATTTCAACTGACCAAGTCAATAATCAAAAGTGGTCACACTATAGCAGTGCTGATATGACTTCAAATAACTTTTTAGCTTTGATAAACTCTGAAAAATGTAAAAGTTAATAAGGGCTATTATAAACTGTATCATTGAGAGAAAAATGAATTTTAACGCATACCCGTATTACTTTACACGTTAATTTCTTGTTTATTTTTCTATTTCATGATGTTCTGGATATATTTGATGGTGTCAATTAAATAAATTGACCAATCATAGCGCTTTTACGTTTTAGATTTTTCACGAGAAAGTTTGGCACTTATTTACAAAACATTCAGGTGTTAATTAGAAGGTAAATAACTTTGAGAGGTTTTCAATCTTTTTTTGTTGGCTTGGACAGCATGAATATACACTTTTATTATTATTTATATTATATTATATTTAAACAATTTCGTTTGCATATTTCATTTTTCATTTTATTTATTTATTTACATCTTTCACCGAAATATATATAATATATAATATATTATTTTCTTTCACCAAAATATATCCTATTTACAGCCTTTAAAGTTTTATATCAGGGCAAAATTTAAGCTGGAAATTGTTTTTAGCAGTTGGAAACTTGCTCTGAAATTTTGACACACAACACGAAGTTAAATTGTTCTTCTCTACACTCAACATGACTTTTTAGCTACTTTTCCAATAAACTTGAGATAAATTATCAATTCAATTTATTAAATTTTTGCTGGATAACGAAAATTTAATTGCAGTCTGTAGATGACACTCAACAGTTTAACCGGCTTAGAAAATTTAATTGCAGTCTGTAGATGACACTCAACAGTTTAACCGGCTTAGAAAATTTAATTGCAGTCTGTAGATGA
>JAUZNK010032045.1:0-18640 GCA_035046665.1 Euphysa ruthae
TGTTGAACTGATTTGATAGGACAAATTTGTATTTCGGTCGGACTTTGTCCGATGTCCGACCGTTATATCGAGGCTTGTATTCCACATGGAAAGCCCACCATTGCACCCTGAACAGGTCAAAACATATCCTAGCACTTTGTGAACCAGCAGTAAAGTCTACATGAGTATTGCTCATTATTGTCACATTTTCCTTTCAAAAGTGCTATTCCATTTTTCAATACTGATATTGTACTACCTTGCTTTTGAATGGTTTCTTTCAGAGCTGCAATAGTGGCAGATACAATACTTTGCTCATTAATAAGTGTTTTTAGTTCCATTATCGATTCAATCGTAATAATATTAATTGGATCGATTTGTTTACCATTTTTATCAGCAGTATATACAGAGATTTTTATTCTATGAAAAATTCATGTGTTTTACACGTTCACCATTATAAAATACACCATAATGTTATTGATTTTATGTGGCTGTCCTCTGAGTTTGTGATCCTCAAAAATATGTAGGCCAATTTCTGGCATTTCCCAAAAATATGAGCAGAAAAACTTTAAAATTATTTCGGAGCTTTTATTTTCTTGGAAAAACTATAAAAGAAGTGGCCTACATTTTTTACCGACATTTGAAAGAAAGGTTACCATCACTGGCGTTTTCAAGCAGGATAATGTCACTTCTGCTTTGCCTTTGAACGAATCGTATGGAATGTCTCTAACTTTTTCTTTAATCATCTTCACAAAATAATTTGTTTCCAAGTTTTTACATAGCTTCATGGAACTCTGACACTGTATACAATCCCATCTCTTCTTCAAGTTTATGGCACATAGCAAGAAACACATTCATTTTTCCTTCGGATGTTGAACGATCTAAAGGTGAGTTTTCTAAACTGGACCTACATGACTTGTGGTACTTGGCTTCTACAGCTACCAAGTCAATGAGCAGGCATTGTAATTGCCTTTGAATATATATCGTTTCGCTGCTCCCACATTTTTAGAGTTGTCTTTAAAATGCCGAATCCATTGTGCAAAAATGTCCAAATTTTTTCTGATCAGGATTATCTTCTGCAGATCGTGTTAAGGAAATGGCATTTTTTGGTGCAATAACATATTCACCTTGAGCAATAGATGTTCGTTTTGCACAAGTTTTATTATTAAGATGAATTCTACATAAGAAATGTATGTATGTTGATTCATGTGTAGCTTAGTTATTTGTTAGGTTTCTTTTTATTTATTCTCACTTTAGTTTATTGGATTGTTCAATAATTTTTTCTAGTGGGTCTTTTCCATCCCCTCCTTTGTCACGTTTACTTTTGGGAGCATCGACTAAGCTCAACAAATTTCATTTTATAGATGGTCCACCAAACCTCAAACAAAGATGGTCTTTTGTGTCATTGGAGTTCATGATGTTCTATTCATTTTATCTGCAATAAAAATTCACACAAAGTTTAAATAAAAACTACATCTAATATTCATAATACAACCATGGGCTCATTAAATTGCAAAAACATTTTTTATGAGAAAGTGAAAATTATGATGCGATGTATATTTAATTGAAAAAAATGACATTAACATCAGCATATCAGTTACATGATCATCATTTACATGGTAATTCTCCAGGTCAAAAGTCACAATAGATTTAAAAACACTATAAAAAGTTTTTGCAAGAAATCTGTAAATGTGACATGCCACGTAATTATTCAAAAAAAAGGTAAATATAAAATGGAAGTTTGCAAAATAATACACAAAATTGTTTTTTGGTGAATAAAGCATCGAAACATACAATTCCCACATACATACAAAACATCCAGATTTGTTCATAAAATAATAATACTGTTGTGCAAACAAAAGTATTTAAACATTCTTTACAGTTAGAATGTGTATGATTTTTTGTTTATACGTGTCACACATGATATTTATTTTTCTGAGTAAACTACACATTATAAACTTAAGTTACATGAGAAGAAAAAAGTCATGCTCTTTCTCATTGATGCATAATTTTTAACTCATTTCCACATGCTGCACAAAGAAACACGTGTTCTAATATAAATATATTTTGATAAAATCAAATATTTTGAATATGATGATGTTTTCATAATGGTGGTAATTTTGATTTTGATTTGGTAAGGTTTTGTTGAAATACATCAAACGGTTCAGAAATTAGATGTGAAGTAGCCCTGCCACTTCTACAGTCAAAAATGCACCATATATAGGGTTAAATGGTTATTACCTCACCACACGTTTCTTTCGATAACTTTTTTTCCCCATTTTTGTAAAGCTGGAAAAAATTATCTTTAAAATGATATATAATGTGAATCTATCAAAATTTTTTCTAGCAAAACCCATTTCTGGCATAATTTCTACCAGACTAAATATATCGTGCATTCCGTACCACATGTATATAAATGGCTTTTTGGTCATAAAAGAAAACGAGCCTTGGGCTTGAGCATTCCTCTTTTGGCCACTTCTCTACTGAGGCTCACTAATACTGATTGTAAAGTTTTTTTCAATTTTATACAAGCCTTTCCTTACAATAACCACGGTGTATCTATTGATTTGCTTAACTTTAAAATCAAGTCATCAAATGCGTATTTTATTTTTTTCAAAACATCTGTTCTAACCGCACTAAAATCATAGAATCGTGAAACTTGATGCAAACTTTTTATAAGGAATATAATCTGCTGAATTCATTCCAGCTAACGCTAAAGGGTGCGAAAATCAGTGTATTTGAACCAAATTAGGGATTTCCTGTTTTAAATAGGCACCTACGCCTACTTTTTCCGCTGTCATGTTATATTAGTACTGTCACTGCCAAATTAGATGTATACTTAGCCTTGTATACAAACTCTGAACACCTTATACATTGACCAAAGTCCATGACCAATGCAAAACTTTAAATGAAACTGTTATAGCTTTATGCTCTACACTGTTGTAACATCGCTCATAGTTTCTTTTATGCCACCAATGCGAGCAGATGTTTTTATATCAGCTTTTATTTTTGTTGAATTTACTTTCTTGTCAGAAGAAGCATGTCTCTTAAAGCTGTATTTTTATAAAGCTGAGCAGGGAACATCTATCCATATTTGCGCAGCTGAAGAAGTGGAAAAGTCATGTTTTTTGGACAATTGACATAATAAAAAGAAAAATTTGCTTATCAACATTCAATATACCCCAATTTTGAAAAAAATCATTTCAATTTAATTTACAGCATTATTAAGGCTAATTTTATGCAGCAGGTCTTTATGCCGTTTTATTTATTTTGTTAGTGCTTTTATTAAAGGTAAATGCGTTAGTAGTACATCTTCTTATTCTTCTTATACAGTTTTATGTCCATTTTCCATGCTAGCATGGGTTAGACGGGGTTATATATGGCACTCTTCCATAACAATCTGTCCTGCCCCAATGACACCTTTACATAAAGTTCCAGCCCCATTTATGCAGGTGTGATTATTAGAAACTTGTACTATCATATGAATTTGGCATGATTTTAATGGACCAGACGACCTTCTCTTTGTCTATCCTGTTTTACAGCTCAAGGAACTAGGTGTTTTTATTGTGACACCATCACTAGGAAGGTTGCCAGCCAAGGCTGAAGACCCCAACCTGGCCATGAGATATTATCTCCTGTCAGATGTCAACTTGGAGGTTTTGAGACGACAGGCTTTATATCTCTATCTATAAACAAAATGCTAAATCAATATAAGAAAGCACATCTGTTCACCAAATTTTGAACGTTGTTTATTTGTGTGCGTCACGATCAGTGCAAGTCAAACGTTTTAGTCAAATCATCAGCTGAAAATTAAATAATTTGCAATAAATGGGAAAATAAAAATAATTTTTCAACTGATCCAATCAGAATGTGCGATCTGAAGCAGATTGAGATGATTGTAAACATAAACATCTTATAAAAATCATAGACCAACATATTTATATAACACAAGACTTAAAGAAAATAAAATTGTACATTTTTTTTTTGTGCTGTACACACACTAAGGCATATTTTAAAGGAAACTATTTGAGTTTCCTCATGAAATAAGCTCTGATTCTGACCAAATTCATCGGGTGATTGTCACATTAACATTTCTAAAATAATTGATTACATATATCTTTGCTATTGACATTTTTTTTACTTTTAGTGCTGTATGAATTTGAACGTTTTGGGAATCACTATTATAGATCAGAATCCTTTAACAAAACTTGGTTGGATGCAAAATCTGAATGTGAACTGGATGAAGGAGGAAGACTTTTTCAGAATGACAGTACTGATGCCGGACTATATTTTCCTTTTCCATTATTTTGGACAGGAGCAAACTCTTTAGAAAGTCCTAATGTGTGGAAATGGACTGATGGAAGAGAAGTTGAAAAAGATGTATGGGCTATAAATTATCCAACTGATGAAACAACAGGAAAATGTGCAATGGCAAGCAATAGCGGAAAACTTGTTAATAATAACTGCAATACTCCTTTAACATATATCTGTGAAATTGGTAAATATGCTTTCTTATTGTTTTAACCTTTTGGATACATTAAAATTAATCACTTGCATCGAAATGGAAATGTTTGGAATTTTAAGTCTTCTTTAAATAAAAGATCATTTACAGGAGCAAAAGAAAATCACGGAAAGTGAAAATTTTGAAATAAGTTTTTAACCACATGTTTGCTTTAATATGACAATAATATCAAAGTTAAAAATTTTAGAAAACACTTTTTTCCACCCCACTTTTATCATGTTATAGCCACAATTTTCACATCAGTTATATATATTAATATTGTTTATATTAATAGTAATATATTAATATTGTTTAATATTTTGAAAGCATTTATTACTAACAATATTCTTGTCAAAATTGTGGCTAGTTAATTAGATGGTTAGAGTATGTAACTGATCTCAACTTTGCTATGAATCTTATTTCTGTTAATTTGATCGACAATATCCTATGAAAGCACTCGTGTTCAACCTTGTGTGATTTTACTCAACTGAAAAACTAACATTTTGTTTTCGAAATTTGTGTTTAGTTAGTCCTAAATTCAATATATTTGTTTGAAGCCTAAAAACTAAGTTTTATTTTAGGTATGAAGATCCCAGAGCATTTGCGCTTATTTTTTGTTTGAATAAATACATTTACGAGATAAATCTTTTATTGCTATGTTATTGTTTTCAAACATGCTCTGTAATAAATAAAAAAAAAACTGATAGGGGTATGAAAACGATCAGTAGCTAGCAATAGATAATCATAATATTATAAATATATCTATATATTTTTTTTTTACTAACGTTCAAATCAAAAATAGTTCAAACCAAGATCCAAAAACACTTAATGGGATGTGTAAAAGTTTCGTCCACACAGCATTTATGTTATGCAGCAAAAAATTTTAAATAAGAAAACATACACATTTGTTAAAATATTTGCTGGAAACAAAAATCAAAAATCGAAATCGCATAAAATTGTTAAAGAAGTTATACAAAAAAGATCATTATCAACAGATAATCTTTCGTCCTCTAGTGAAAACAATCTGAAAACTATTTCTCTACCATGGATCTCTTCTCTATCACCTAAACTAAAAAAAATATTTAGAAAAGCAGGCTACAAAATTGTCTTTAGATCTGGCTGTAACCTCAAAACGATATTAACATCAAAAAATAAAACGAAACTTCCAACTAACATTTACCCGTGGTATATTTAATCGAATGCCATTCATGTTGCCGAAACAAAAACGAAAATCATCACTCGCATGCAACAAATTAAATGCGCATATGAAAAAAAATCTGAACAATTTGCAATATATAAACATTCAAAACACTGCCAACGAAAAAATAAGTTGGAACAAAACGAAAACCCTGAAAATAGAGGCAATCAGGTTTAATAAAATAGTTGAAATTCAGTACCAATAATGCAGCCCAAGAAATGGAGGAATGAAATTGTACGAAGGGCAATACGTATAGTAAAAAATTTCGACGCAATTATTTGGTTACTTGAGTCAAAAAGGAAGTCATTAAATTGACGTTAATTAAAAATTGCCATTTGAATGTAAAAGCTGAAGGCTCTGGTAACTAAATAATCCAGCAAAAATTTGTATTGAGAGATTTTGGGTATTAATTGATATTGTATCCACATAAATTCATATTCTATACATACGATATTGACATACGATGTCAACATTCACATAACATATAAAGTGGTGGTATATGGGTTAAAAGATTTTTTATTATTTATTTTATTTCCTCAAATAGTAAAATTACAATTGCCATTTTTTGCCCTTTAACTTTTTTTCATCTATTTTTCTCCCAATACACTTACCAAAATTTAATATTTTATAAAATTTTATAAAATTGATCTTAATGTATGGCGTTTTTTTTAAAAAAATCTGTAACACGTTCTACTGATTAAAAATGACATTGATTCATTTTTAATCATTTTTTAACAATTTTTCGCTTTTTCACAGCTTTTACTTCATCAACAACTTTTTAGTTTTTAGTTCAAACCATATGGTTTTGATTTATACATTACTACATTCTCAGTTTTGGATTTTTTAAGAGATCGCAGTTTTCTATGTCTCAAACGAGCTTGATATAATATTTTGCCCGCTGCTAATTTTACTCCTGCGCTATCAATGTTTCAAATCTCAAATAGGATGTCGGACGATAAAGGTTTTGACAAAACAGCTAATGTAACTTTCACTTTTTAGCAGAATTTTATTTTTGGACATTTTGACCATAAAATACTATTTATAGCTTCGTTCTGATTTTGATCCTCGAAGATTCAGTAACTCATTGGCAGTTAACTTCAAAAATATTGGTTTTAATTTTTTGAGAAATACTTGTGGCAGGTGCTTGCTTCTGTCATAACTCTCCCTATCTCGCCAATAGGTACACCACAATGTTTTCGTTTGTTGACAAAATCAATGTTGTTCATCAAACATTTCCGTATCATCTTGTGATGCTCAAACTGGGTTTTTCATGTCCTTGAAATTACCACTACTATTTTGGATAACTTCTCCAAAATAGTTTTGGTTTTGATCGATAATATGGTCTGTGAGATAATTTCTCACAGTTTTTACTCCTGTAAACCTCTACCCATATGTTTTTGAATGCGCCCGACACATTCTTCTTTGACAACAATATACGATTCTCCATAAACATCTTTGCACTTTTGTGAAACTTTCGCAAATTAACCTGTGTCACCATCACCATCTTATCATATTTTGAATGTTTTTGGCAGGATTAACAGAACTAAGACTTAACTACATAGTCGATAACCTCACCAATCCTCATGGACATTTAAAAAACTACCTCTATCTTGGAGTAATGACCAAGTTGTTGCCACGTACCATCAACATAAATAAAATCTGATAATGTTTTCATGTATCATGGAAAAAAATAAACAATACGGGACAAACAAATTAAATCTTAAAAAAAAAAAAATTTCTTTTAACTTTTTTTACTTATTAAATTTTGATTGTTTGTTCTTACATAACAACATGAGTAAAATACTATTTTTAGCAGGCTGTTTATAATACTGAAAAAGTGTGGTTAAATTGAAAACATTCCGATGTCTATTTATAAATAGAGCAGGCTCTAGTCAGACAAAAGAATAGTTTATCTTGAATAAAAGTATTTAATTTGTTTTGTCAGATACAGATCACAATCACGAACATTATTTTTCATATGAAAAAACATTCTTGTTGATCATGCTATTTTTCACAAACGTAATACAAGTAAAAACTTTGCTATTGATCATGCTATCTTTCATAACACGTATTGCAAGTAAAAAACTTGTTTTATTATAGCGCATATTTTTATTCCAATCATCAACCAGTAATACAAGTAAAAAAACGTTCTTAAATGTTTAAAATATTTTCATTGATATTTTTCTTTCAAAATTAATTTATTACTTACTATATGTAAAAACATGATACTGGTCTAACATTTTCCTTTGATCTTTTTTTTATAATAAAAGATTTGTTTAGAAAAATCTGCCGATTAGCATGACCGTTGCTTTGCCAGGGCAGTTTGCATCAAAAAAAGTTTATTTTGACTAAAATAATTTTACAGTAATATTTGTATTTTTACGACACTCAGAGCATAGGACATAAAAATACAACTCTCTGAAAAATTTCATGCCTGTATAATTATTAGTTTTCAATATATTGTCTGCAGCGTTCCGGTGACCCTTGGATTAGCGATATGGAGAAAAACATTATTAAAGCTTTAAGAATAGTAACATACAAATGCTACCATACTAAAATTTTCGCTAAATGATTTTTATATTATCATACACAAATTAAAGACCCTTCAAGCGAATTCTTGAGTTTTTTATTCTTAAAAAACGATTTTATCGAGAGACCAATAAGGTATTTTAAAAATATTAAAATAAAAATAAGAAAATAAAGAAAATTAAAAAAATTTTAACCAGCATTTTGACATAATTTTCATGTATAAAGATGATGAAATTGTTAACGTCTTCTGCTGATGTCATCAATGTCAATCATATTTTAACAATTTTTTGCTTTTTCACAGCTTTTACTTCATCAGCAACTTATGGTTTTGAGTTCAAACCATATGATCTAGATTTATACATTACTACATTCTCAGTTTTGGATTTTTTAAGAGGTCGCAGTTTTCTACGTCTCAAACGAGCTTGATATCATATTTTGCCCGCTGCTAATTTTACTCCTTCACTATCAACGTTTCATATCTCAAATAGGATGTCATCGATAAAGGTTTTGCTCGATGCCCTGCACCGAAACACCAATAAGTGAAAGTGTCAGTAACAGCTAATGTAACTTTCACTTTTTAGCAGAATTTTATTTTTGGACATTTTGACCATAAAATACTATTTATAGCTTCGTTCTGATTTTGATCCTCGAAGATTCAGTAACTCATTGGCAGTTAACTTCAAAAATATTGGTTTTAATTTTTTGAGAAATACTTGTGGCAGGTGCTTGCTTCTGTCATAACTCTCCCTATCTCGCCAATAGGTACACCACAATGTTTTCGTTTGTTGACAAAATCAATGTTGTTCATCAAACATTTCCGTATCATCTTGTGATGCTCAAACTGGGTTTTTCATGTCCTTGAAATTACCACTACTATTTTGGATAACTTCTCCAAAATAGTTTTGGTTTTGATCGATAATATGGTCTGTGAGATAATTTCTCACAGTTTTTACTCCTGTAAACCTCTACCCATATGTTTTTGAATGCGCCCGACACATTCTTCTTTGACAACAATATACGATTCTCCATAAACATCTTTGCACTTTTGTGAAACTTTCGCAAATTAACCTGTGTCACCATCACCATCTTATCATATTTTGAATGTTTTTGGCAGGATTAACAGAACTAAGACTTAACTACATAGTCGATAACCTCACCAATCCTCATGGACATTTAAAAAACTACCTCTATCTTGGAGCAATGACCAAGTTGTTGCCACGTACCATCAAGTGTTAACTTGATGGTAACATTTGCGATGGTTTACCATCAATAGTTTTGATATACGTTTAAGTAAAACTTGATACTGTGTTGTATTAATAGGCAAGGATAGGTCCATATTCATCAGGAATGTTTTTACACCTGCATGCCCAATAACTTGTGATGCATAAACAGACTTTATATTAATGTGAAATGGAGCACTCCGTGGAAAGGTTTTTGATTGCATCTTCTTGCTCAGGTGGAAAGACGACTCGGTTTTAGAACAATTTGCACGTGTTAAAGTTAACTTTTCTGCTAGGCCACGCCTTATGGACGCTCTTTGAGTTAGGCCACACCTTACTTTTCGATTTTCATCAATTTGTAAATGATGTAAACAATGTAAACACTGGACTTCTTATGGAAGCTCTTTGAGTTACCCTTTTAGACTTTTAAAACTTTTAAATGCTGCTGCTTCTGAATTTGGCAAGTTATTATGATGCTGTGTTGTTGTGGACAATGACAATATTTAGATTGATAATGCCATCAGCTATGTTTTTTGTAGTGATTGTTTCAGGTTGAGAAGAAGATGATGTGAGAGAAGAACGAGTCAATGCTGTAGTTTGTTTAAAAAGATTTCAACGTTTTCTATTATGAAAAAAGTTAAAAGTTTATTATTTTTTTAAAAGTCGCTTTCATTATTAAAAATTGCACAGTTGGTACCCCAACTAACATTTTAAATATTACAGTTACATAATACAGTATAAAAATAAAAAAGTGATTATATTGCAATTTTTGAGGTTTTGACAGGACTGGTAGTGCTGAATAATTAGTTATTAAATTATAAGTGAAAATGTAGATCACAGTTGCTAAGAAACAAAGTAACTTGTAGAAAAAATAAATTATTTCTTAATTTTGTGAGTAACGTCTTTATTTAATTCAATCGTTTTTGCAATTCTATTATTTATTTTTTAGTTTTCTCGTTTTTATTTCTCTTGGACACGATGTCCAAGAGAAAATGATTTGAAACGGACAAACGACTAATCCTATCCTATTTACCGTTGATCGACGCACATATTTATATATTATATATTCTATATTACATATATATATATATATATTCAACAAGCCGTAATACATGTAAAAATAGGACTTTTATGGTCCTCAAACTTCATTCCAAATTATAAAGAAAGATGCTGATTTCAAGAAAATCAATATCCCACATATGTGTTTAGATTAATTTTTAAAATCATTATTAGAATAGAAAAAGAAAAGAAACGAATGATGATGATTTTCTGAAATGTTTAGGTGTGGTTGTTCAGTCTAAAATCAAACTGTTTAAATGATTGTCAAGCTCGTAATATCCAGAATACTATTTCAATCCAAAATAATAATACAAATAATATTACAACCCATAATAAAAAATCGACAAATTGTGACTGTGAGCAATTTTAGGTGAGCCAACATTTTTAAAATAGCTGACATGGAAAATAAAAAAGAAATATTTTGCATTATTTGAAAAATTATTATTAGAGTGATAAATTCATAGTTTTAAAATGAAGAAATCAAAAATACGCCTGCTTAGTCTAAAAAAGATAATCCAGGAATTACAAATACTTTATAACAATGTGGAAGATTTCTAAAATATGCCAAGTGAACTTATTACCAATTCTTTTTTCAATTTTTTCAATTTTTTCAATTTTCAATTTTTGTTGAAAGTTATTGTTTTAAATGAAAAAATTTTCCTATTGTAAAAAAATGTGTGTGTTTTTATCAATGATTTTTTAGCTGGTGATAAAAAATAGTTTGATATTTTCAGTAAATTCTATTTCTGATATTTTATAATGGATGCAATGTTCGAAATTCTATCTGGTACAGAAAAATTTGAACAAAAAACATCAACAAGTAATTCTAGTAAAATATCACTCAATCCTTTGTTGAGAATTATTCAAGGACTTCACATTATCTGCACGTATTTAATTTGATTTAACCTCTTAGCTGCAGATATATTAGCTATATTATATATTATATATTAGCTATTAATATATATTAGCTATAGATCGGCCATTTTTTTAAGCAAAAAAAAAAAAAAAGTCATAGCTTCAGTTATATTAAAGTTTAGAAGTTCATTGAGGGCTTATTCCTTTGTTTCTTCAAAAAAAGGAAAAAAATCATCACCCCACCCATATTCACACACCATACACCTTCTTTACAAAAAAAAAAAAAAAAATTATGATAAATAAACGTTTTGTTATTGAGCTGTGCTATTGCTCCAGACAGGTATATAATAATAAAATGCAAAAAGCCATCAACATAAACATCTAACAAATGAAACAAATGAAAATAAAATTGAAGGAAATTTTGATTTTTTGACAGCTGTTTTTTTTTTTCGAATATTTTGAATCTGTGAAAGCACAGCAAACCAATTCTAAATCTACAGAACTGCCAAACTGCCAGAAACAAAATTTTACTGAGAATTTTTACTTTTAAAAGTCATTTACCGGTCGAAAATTGCCTTGAAAGTGAAGGCATGCGAATCCCAAAAATTTCCGGTACTGTGTTTTTTTCACTAAAAAGAAATCCCAAATTTTTGAGATCGGCATGCAAAGGGTTAAGAACATAAAGATATTGTCTAAATAAAATTTTTTTTTATTTGAGATAATAAGAACTTTCTTTTTTTTTATTTTTAAGGTTGTTTCTAGCTGATAAGTGATGATTTTTACAAATATATATGCAAGGACTTTCTAGAAATTTCCTAGAGTTGTTTGTTTTTAAAAATGGCTGTTTAAAATTTATTGTTTTGACAGTTATCACCATACAAAAATTAGTATTCATTTTAATTTTGTCAAAAATTTTACTTGGTGTATTTTCTTTATTGATTTTAATTTTTATTTAAAAGATTGTGGCAAAGTAGATATTTTGTTTAAATAGTAACAAAGGCTTTGTTAAAACAATTACAACCAACGCAATTGAATTTTTAAAATTTTTCTTGAAACTTGAAGTTTTAGCATGTGTTGTGTTTTAGATTTTGGTGAATGTGATGAAATTGGGGCCAATACTTGCTCTCCAGGTGACTGTTACAACGATCCAATTGGAACATATTTCTGTGCACACTGTAATGATTCCTGTGAGTATATTTTAAGGCATTAATCATGCTTCTATTATAAAGTGATTTTATATATTGCTTGGAAATGATATTTGTAATTGCTCATAGTCAATTGGTTGTTTTACTGTTTTAGTCCGGGATGAAATACATAGTTTGTTTTCATTTTTTATTTAGTTGATAGCATTATTGCGTAATGTAAGGAAAATTTTGCTGTTTAGTTATTTTTGTCTTTCAAATTTTATAATGAAGATAAAATTTGCGCTATTTCAGAACTTTGGTTTTGTTTTTGTTTCCCGCATTAAGAAAGTTTCATTTTTGTTGTATATGAAGCTTATTTGGTCTTTTTAAAATCTATGTGTTTTTTCCTAACTTTCTGCATTCAGCCATATAAGTCAGGCGTCAGTGCGCAATTTTTACCCAATAAAATGTTGAAAGCTTACACAGCTGAGTTTGAAAATTACGTACAAAAAAGAAAGGAAAGGAAGTGAGAAATTATGAGATTTGATTATTATCTCTTTGATAAAAAGTGTGCTACAGCTATTACTTCAATTTTTCGTAACACTAACATTGAAACTGAACTTGACCAGGGTAGCATGCACTAAGGTAACAATTTATTTTACAGATTTTTATAAAAGGAATCTATAGTAAAAGAAGAAATATCGTGGTGTTCGAAATAGTTATTAGAGCAGCACTAGTCATCGTCATCGTCGTTATATAGCCATTGGTAATGCATATTAGATTATTGTTTTCAAACTGATAAGCTTATTCTTGGTAAAGTTATGTGTAGCTATATAGTCAATTGCAGTTTTTCAAAGCGTTTTCACAGTGAACTTTTGAAGTGCATTAAAGAAATAAATCATGTTGCATCTTGATATCAATTTTTTTTGGGAACAGTTTGTGCAAAAGATCAGTTATTATATTTAATGTGTGAAAAAGAAGATATTTGATAAGCTTTTGTTAAAATATCCATGGATGGGCCTAATGCCAATTCAGTTATACTTACACTTTTTCGATCTGAGGTGAACAAAAAGGAAACTGTGATATGTTCCTTACCTTGGGATTTTTTTTGTGGATTGCATACATAAACACAGAAAAATTATTCCAGTGATAAGAACTAAATCTATAAAAATGGCAGGAAAGGCTAAACTTTCAAAAGTTCGTAAATGTGATCACTGCAGAAACGGTTTTTGTGTCCATAAACTGTGAAAATTCGTGCTTAACTCAAAGATTTTTTGCTTTAGGACAAAGCTAAGAGTTAATTCTCACATGTAGTAAAAACTCTGTTAATTTTATGACGCGACAATGCATCAGTTTAGAGTAGTTTTCATATATGATCATTCCTTCCGTGAAAATTATAACAGTAAAATTATGCAATTTCTTTATTTTATCTTTTTATACTTTTTGAAAGAGTCCTATAAGATATTATTAAAAGTATTTAAGTAAGAAAAAATTATAGATACAGATTTATGTGTAGTACGTATCAAGTTCCTTCCGTGACAAACAACACTTTTCAATCTGGCGCTATTGTATGTTTTCATCTAAATTGTGTACTTGTTCATACACAATACTTTATATAAAATCCACTATATTTTTTTTAAAGCTTTTGCTTAAAGCTTATTCTTGCCTATAAGAAAAATAAAATTTACAAAAATACAATTATATTAAAGCTAGAAAACTGTTCTGTTTTGAAACAAGTTAAAAGCTTTGAATCATGAAAATGTAAAAGATTCACCTGCTGCTCTGAGGTTCTGTTGGAAAGAGTTTGCAGCACTCCAGAACACTTAACTGGTAATTGTACTTAGTCAATCATTCAGAATAACTTTTGTTATTTGGTCAGGAAAATATTTATTTAGTCAGGAGAATTCCAGAAAAGGTTTATATTTTGGTAACCACATTGATACTCATAAGTGGTTTAAAATGATTCATCGCCAGTTTTACTGAAAATTCTAATGTATCCAATAACAGCCAAATCCTAGTAAATTGGGCTCAAAAATGATGCGTTTTTTATTTTACTGGAATATTCAATTTCAATTGAGTTAAGCCTAAAAATAAGTTTTTCAGATTTACGCTCGTTTTCAAATTTCGTTTGTTTTCAAATTTTTTGCATTAAGTTGATGTTTAAAATGAACGTTAGGAATTTCACAGAAAATTTTTCTTTAACCAAAATGGGCCATATGAAGGTTAATTTAACCAAAAAATTTTTGTCTGTCTTAAAAATCATCCTCCTATATTTTTAATTTTCTTTTGTTTCTTTTGATATCTTAAAATTTTATAGGAGGATAATTGTATTTACCAATAAAGGTAAAATTGGAAAATCTGTTTTGATAAATTTGTTTTTGTTTACCCAGATGGTGCAACTGTTTTTCAAGTACTGATTTGGAACACGTTAAATTTTCTATGTGCAAGCCATCATCTTATTTTGATTCACCAAATGTGTTTACCTATCGTTAATATTTAAAAAAAAAAGAGATAAAATTAGAAAATATACTTTGATAAATTTTTTGTTTATTTTTGTTTACCCAGATGACGCAAGATGAATTTCTTGCAAATAGGAGTCAGTTAAATTCTTTGCTTTTCATTTTTACTATTTCTCTTTAGTGCTTTCAAATTTGATTGCTGAATACATTTTTAAAGTAGCTCTGATCTCATTAGAAGGTTCTGTAATACTTTTCGACCATTCATATACAAACAGTCGTTCTATTTTACTGGATAAAAGTAGGTGGAAATCAACAAACCTAGAACTAGCAAATATTAATGATGATGCAATTACTGTTCCTTTATCAAAAGATTTTTTACGCGCGTACACATTTACACTTGCTATTAAGATGAAAGTGTTTTCTAACATTCCTGCAGTGAAGATCTCAATTGGTTTACCAGGAGATATATGTGTTACTGTGGTAACAATAACATTACCTGTTGCTGTAACCAATTTCATTTCTGTTAATTTGGTTGATCGAAACTCACATGGCAGCTCTTCTGATAAGGATTACACTTCAGGTTAATATAATATTTTTTAAATAAATAAAAATTAAGAAGTTGAGCATTTTCAAAAATCAAATTATTTATTTTCCTTATTATAATTTTATCTTTAAATAATTGAAAAATTTTATAAATATTTATTAATGAAAAAAATTAACGACTAGAATATCATCCTCATTGCTGCCATCGTCATCATCATCGTCATCATCATCGTCATCGTCATTAACATCTGCTTTTGCAGCAAATATTTCAGAAAAATTGGTATATGTTGTTAGGCTTAGAGTTATAAATTGTCAGATCAGATCAGATAACTAAACATGTTTAGTTATTTGATCTGATCTGGGTGCTGTTTCTAACGTCAACTTACTTAAATTAATATAGGAGTAACAACTTTAAATGGCCTGTAGTTTACATTGAGATCCAGGAGGTTGAATTACACAATGTAGAAAATTTTCTCCTCGGTTTTTTTTTTTTTTAAATCTAGTCCAAGGTATAAAGACTAAACTCTTAAGACTAACATGTCGAGTTTAAAGCAAGACTTAATTTGCCCGTATAACCATATATCTTTTATTACCATACCATATATCTTTTATTATTGTTCCGTTGTTGTTTTTTGTACATGTTTAGAAAAAATTAAGATCTATAAACAGCTATGAACTTCATAAATTCTCCTTCTATAATTTTGACATGGTAATTTAGTATAGAATTTTTTTGCAATTATATTTATTTTTCAAGTACGAATTTGCCTGTCATCTAGCACGACCCCTCTTATTTCATTATAAAGGGTTATGTGTTTAGTGCATATCTAATAAATAAGCATGCAAACTAATAAATAAGCATGCAAACAAATTTTTACGAATACCATTAGAAAGATATTTTTGTTTCTTACATAAAATGATAAAATAAAGAATAAAATAGAGAAAATCAAAGTGGATTTGAGCTATTTTCTGCCATATGTTATGTTATCAGTGTTGTGATAAAATAAGAAAACGCCCTATGGAGGAGAGATTCGGTAAAATACATATCTACACCTTTTTGGTTATTAAGCGAAGATTACGAATAAAATGTGTGTTGTCTAAAGTCGATCTAACATGTTTTTCTGCATTTACTTTACATTTTCTGAACAAAATCTTTTAGTTTTGTTTCCCTATATGATATCCCAAATATCAATATTTAGGTATAAAGCATTTTTTGCTCGCTGTTTTGGAATTACAGAATTTCAATCTTATTCTTCTTTGTAAAATTACGGTGGTGTTGAGTAAAATAAATCTCGTATTTATTGAAATCACTCTGACAAGGATTTATAAATAATATATTATAAGTATATATATATTTATAAATTTATTCCAATTTTTTAATGAAAAAGAAAAGTTTTTTTTTGTGGCAAATGAAATATTTGTATTTTCAATTTTTGATCAAAAAGGTTTTTTGAGAAAAAAAATACCCTACAGCGTCTTTGAAGCTACATGCAACGTGGTAATATTTCTTAAGAGTAGCAAGATATTTTAAATTATTATAAATATGTTAACGCAAATATTTGAAAATACACAAATGTTCATGTTTGGCAAAAATTATTGATAGTATTCAGGCAACTTATTAGTCCTTGCAATGGTTTATAGTTTTTGAAAAATTTCATTTCGTTCACATTTTTAGACTTATGTTCATATCTTTTTTAGGCTTTAATATCTATTTTTTTTTCAAAACATCCTTTTGGATGAAAGCTTGATGAGAAATTAGCTCCAATTTCACAAATTTCCGAGTGAAATTTTGTGTGAGTGCAACGACAGGTTATAGAGAAATGATTGTAGATTTTAAAACACAAACTGGTCATTTGTGTAATAGTTTTCAAAAATATTTGATTTCAATTTTATATTAACTTGAAAACCAGGGACAAATATCGTTGTATATGGAACAATAATTGCATAGTTATAAATTAGGTGTGAAAAGAATATCATCATGTTAGATGCTGTGTGAAAAAATCAGGAGTATTTTTCACTGAGCACGTAATCTTAAAAGGTAAATATCTAGAGAACTAAATTAGCTTTTTCCTCCAAATGAAAAACATTTTTTTTTTATGATTTTTATATTCTTTCACCTAAGATTAACTTATCAGAGTACCTTGGGATATCTTTTGAGAAAATTAAATTATATTCTGGCTTGAAATTAGTTCTCATTTATCTTTGGGTTCATGTTTGTGCCACACATTTTCTCAAACAACCGGTATTTCAGTCTGTTGAAATTTCGTATGCTTTTTTTTTTTAATAAAAAAAAAAAAAGAAATTTTTGTTTTATGGAAATATTCTTAACTTTACGCCAAGTTTTAAAGTAAAATTTCTCAAACAATCAAACAATCCACAATCTACAGGCAGAGGCTCAAACTTTTTGCATGTTTTGTGCAAGAAGTGTATGGAACAGGCTTTCTCATGAATTAAAATCAATTACAAACTAAAACATTTTCAAACATAAGATCAAGGAAACGTTTTTAGTTCTCTGCATGCAGTTCACTGACCTGATAAATATCGACTGTAATTTTTTTTTTTTTTTTAAACCTGTGCTTTGGCTGAATTAATTTCTATGCTTTTGTGTGTGATGTATAACGGGACCACAATGGAAATTTTGTTGTGAAAAAAAATTATGTGCCTATCCTTGCCACTATATTTTTTTTATCTTAATGTTTATTGTTGTTGTTATTTTTTTGTTTTCTCTTGCCTTTTAATTTTCATGCTTGTGTATATCTGTTTGTGGCAGAATAAATACTTACTTAAAAAAAGTAGTTTCAAAAGAATATTTTATCTGAAAGTGCACAAGTTTCTTTGATTTTCAGGATGAAATTGAGATCACACCAGACTCATAGTAACCAGCAAGCGTTGTGGTACAAACAAAGAAATAAAATTTCATTTGCATCAAAAAACTCATTGACAGTTTAAACTGGGGCTAGCAGAAGGATTTTAAAGATTTTTTACTGTCTCAGTTTTATAAAAAACTAGTTTTAAACTTATTTTTTTTTTGAAATTATGTTAGCCTCTGAAATGATAAAAGGTCTTACTTTTCTGGCCCCTACCACTAAAAATTGTACCAAAAACAAATACAGACAGACACATGTGTATATATATATATATATATATATATATATATAGACATATATATATATATATTC
>JAUZNK010032056.1:0-18640 GCA_035046665.1 Euphysa ruthae
TTTAAACTTTTGCACTAGGAAATCAACATAAATATTATTATTTTCAGTTTCCTAGATGATGAAAGCATTTAAAACACGAAAAAAAAAATTTTTACATTTTTTAAGATTTTCCAGGGATGTTCCCCCAAGCTCATATGATATAGCTTATATGATTAGCTCTTTTTAAGGATTGAGCACCCGGCAATAGTTGGACTATAACTACCCACAAATATAACTGAATGCAACATATCAGGTCAAACAATATTAAAAATTCTTGATTTTAATGATTGCTTTTAATAAAAAAAAAAGTAGTGATATGTAGTTTGTGATTACCGTTTATTTTTGAAATTTAAATCTATGAATAACTCTTATTCATGTCGGAATTGCAATATAATAGTAGATTCAGAACAGCAAATTATAACAGTGAATCCGGGTAATGTAGCTTCTTCTCGCCCATAAATCGTGGTATTAATAATCTTTCCAATGTTTCAGACATGACGTTGTGCACAAACCAGGGTTGATTATAATGCGATAAAGAAAATAACCTTATTCAAACTTCCTGACGTGCAAATTCCCGCTTGATAAATTAGATCTTTAAATCGTGAAACAGAAAGTAGTTTTCAAAATACCTAACAGTATGAAATTATTCTTTATCAATTTTTTAAATCGCAAACAAATAATGAAATTGAAAGCCAAAAACCACGTTAACAACACAAACCAATTTGATCAATGATCATTGCGTATAAGATAAAAGCTTCAATTGAATAATATAAAATAAGTATTTGATCCTTATCTTAGTATTTTTTTTATGAAATGTAAACTTACTAGGTGAGTAACAACATTTCCAAACTCTTTGTCATAAATCCAAACGAGTTTAATGGGTTAATAGCTGCCCCAACTTCAAGTATGACATGGATATAAAAACCGCCCCGATGTCAAGATGACATTTACATAAGGTATCGTAAATGTCTAAATGTTTTTTCAAAATTATTCCAATTTTTTGACAACTTTGTGATCACTATTTAATCTGCCACCCACTGTATGTCAATATAGACTGATAAAAAGAGTTCGACTTTCTCAACATTATCCAAATAAGATAATCACTTAAATATTTTCAAAAAAGATGCTAACATAATTTTATTGGTGGTAATCAAGGATGGAGGCTTTTTAAAATTAACAGATAAATCAAACCCATCAAAATTTTATATTTCAATTGTCCTCTTCATGGATCTATTAACCTATAAGTTTCAGATGCTGTTATAAGAGTTAACGCACTGGAATGCTAATAAGTGTGTTGACTCGACTGCGTCACCAGCAGTTTTTTTTTTTAACATTAAAGTCAAAATTGTGGGTCATAATAAATGAATTCTCATTAAGAAGCTTAATATGTAACAAACCTGGTTTTACCCAGATGAGATGTGCAACTCGAGCTTGTGCAATTTTAATTTCACAGGTTAAGGAATAACTTATACAGTGACCTGACTTGCTATTTATCTGAACTACTGTTTTTTGACCGGTTCGGTTGTGAAGACCTAAAGCAAGGAGAAAGTGCTTCTCTGTTATGACTTCGCCTCGTGTAACAACATGAGCAAGATTCTATCAAACGATGAATGTTGGTTTGCCTTTTTCAGTTCATAACAAGTGAGTTAAAACAAAATTACTGATTTTGGAGGCTTTCTTTTATCACATAGAAGTTCTTCTATTGATAGTGTCCAATTTAAAGTACGCAATTTTTTTGCCGAACTAATGATGCCACTTCTTAACGACTCAGAAACACTCAATATATTAAATGTCGTTTTTATAGGAATCAACTGCAGACGAGCTAATAACTATCTCGTATATATTTGTTCTAGCAGCGTTAAAATGTAATTTTGTTTAAATTATATTCTTGAGTTTGCATCTGTTGAGTAACTGCCATAAATTTCATGTATAGCTAACACCGCTTGTGTCTATATAATAACTTGTTCTGTGATGTAAAGTTTAACAGTTATAAAGCTACCTTCGTCCTCATCAAGCTCTTCAACAATACTTAAGTCATTACTCATAGGATTATTAAAGTTTAACTTTATAGCTACTTATTACAAGGTTATAGTTTTTCGATTAAACCCATAGCTACACTAGATGAAGTAGATTGAGTTGATAATCGTTTAGACACTCGTTTTGTAATTTAGGCGGCTTTACCATTATTGTACTTATTTTGAGATAATATTAAAGAAAACCTGTTATAATAGGTTGTAATGTGTATAACATGGATGTTTTGTCGATTTTTTCAAGGATCATATTACATATAATAGGATGATTTTCGTCTTTAGCATTTTCTCTCAACTCTTTCAAAGATTTGATTCTAAATTTATTATTATCTGAAATATCTTTAATGCTGCTGTAATTATCTCGTCCACCATTATATATTACATAAACTTTTTTTCCAGATGAATATTCCCGTTAAAACAAAACAAAAACAATAATAGCTACTAAATTAAACATATAATACCCTGCAAATAACCCAGCATGGAATGGCTGAATGATTAAAAATTAAAAATAATCATAGAATAACAGCCCACGATTAAAACCAAAAACCGTAAAATGTAAATTAAGACTTAATTTATATACCATCATTATTGATTTCTACATAAACTTTGAATATAACTTTGGAAACAAATTTATTTGTTTTTTTAATTCAAACGAATATTCTGAATTACATCAAAACTGACTGTTCTGCATTACGTAAAATCTTAAGGCGAATCTGCATTAAGAGAAAATTGTTCGGGCGATCGTCGACGATCGTTAGTGATTAAAATATTTCACTCTCCATATATAAAAAAAAAAAAAAGAGCTAGGAATTTAAAATCAAATTCATAAATTATCAAAACAAGAATGGAAGAAAATACTAAAATCTTGTTATTAACGTCGTTGCTAAATAAGAAAAAAAAAACCAAAGCGAAACGAAAATACTAGATGAGGCAGTTTTATACCGAATGACAGCAAAAATGTGTACTTGAGCTACTAATTAAAGATTTACTGCTCTATGACAATGAAATATTTTCCAATGACTCCTTAAAAATACGAAGACTTATTACAATCAGCGATAATCAAATTTTCAAGGTTTCATACTCCCATTAGAGCAGATGAAAGACTTACTTACTCTTCGGTATCTGGTTTCAGGAGACTCACCAAAAATTATAGGCATGAACTATCAAATAAGCCCTACAACAGTAGGTAGAATAATTAAAAAAACGAGTGGTGCAATATGGGATACACATTTAGCAGATGGCTATTTAAATTCCACATCATCTAAAAACGAGTGTCTTAATATTGCTCACGAGTTCAAAAAGCATTGGAAATTTTATTCTAGGGGCATTCGACGTTAAACATGTTACAATGCAAGCTCCTCACCGTACTGGGTCTTATTATTATAACTATAAAGGATTACATAGCATCGTGCTTCTTGATGTTGGTGACGCCGGTCGACAAAGCGATGGGGGTGTCTTTGCTTCCTCTAAATTAGGTTAAGCTATGAACAGCGTTAAGCTTTCAAATCCACGTCCACTCCAATTGCCTAGTAGCAATAGAAAAATTACTTTTGTGTTTATAGGAGATGAAGCGTTTCCGTATTTTAACGTCCGCCTTTTAACGTCCGTCTTTTAGCGTCCGTCTTTTAACGTCCGCGTTAATGTCTTTTTTAATTGAACCTTATGCAAGACTCGTACTAGGTGTAAAAAAATATATTTAATTACAGACTTTCCCCTACTAGTAGGTTCAGAGTTTTTCGATAGCCAATAATAACAAAAGAAGAAACTGCTGTATTTGTTACTAAAGCAGTGGTTACATTACATAATTGTTTGGAAGGAAGTTTTATGGCAGCAGTTACTGTCTAGCCAAATTTATTGGCACAGAAAATCGTAATATGGTAATCGAAGTAGAATGGAGAAGTAACGCCAGTAGCAATGGTTTGATATATATTCCAACTATTGGATCTCTTAATTATTCTTTGGATGCAAAGGAAGTAAGGAAAAAATTTAAAACCTTTTTCAATCCTGAAGCAGGTTCTCTTCCTTGGCAGTAGGACATGGTCAGGAGAATAATAAACCCATTTGATATTTAGACACAAGTATTTAATACTTTTGTTTTTAGCTAGTTTATGTGATACATAAATATAAAAAAAAACATTTTAAAAATGTTAAAAATAAAAACTAGTCAAGTCTCTTTGTATTTCCATTTTCGCTCTTCTGTTTGATCTTGGCAAAAGTTTTCGAGTTGGGAAACAAGACTTATTCGAAAATTAGTATCAGCAGATTACTTTTCTTGAAGTTTCTCAACTATAGCTACTTCATAACTGCTACCCGTACGACGACACTTAGACGATTTAGGTCACTTAGTTTGCCATGCATTTTCAATGATGGCTTCAGAGGAAAACAAGGTTGCTGTTATAGATTGTTTAAAACAATCAATAGGTAGATGGGATTGCGTAGGTGGAATATGAACAGTTATAATGCTTTCACTTCTCCTATTAGTTATAATATTATGTATAAATGACATTTTGTTGAAAATTTCACAGGTTGGAATTGCAAAGCCGCTGCACTTGAACTAGTCATCAGCTTCCTCTTTTTAATGCATTTTGACATCAAGTCGCATAGATTTTTCCACGTCTTCTTGCAATATGCCTTATAAGTAATATTATTTTTTATTCACAAATTTAACCTATACAAAAATGCTATATAAAAATATTCATTTACCCCGAAATAGAAGGATATATCAAGCATACGTATTTCCTATCCGTAAAATTATGCCGTAGTCTCACAGAAAAACATTATTATAACTTAAAAATTGCAGCCACGTTATATTGGGTTCCATACTGTGCATGGAAAAGATTTAAAAAAAAAATTACTGCGAATGTAATTTTAATTATTAGTGTCTTTACTGTAGCTAAAACTTTCCAGCTCAATAATATGTTTTGCAGATAATGAATAATACGTCTTACCATCTTTACCAAGTCCATGACTGTTGTTTTCAGTTTTGTTCTCTAAGCGAGCGAAATTTCGTATCCCAAAGACATTTCTTCTACTAAATCTTGTTCAAATTGAGCAGCATTTACAGTGTTGGGTTGCTGAGATTCTACAGGATTAAATTCTGCTGAAACATTCTTGTGTTTGGCCTTCATACATATATTATTACCACGGGCTTCTTCTTTTTGTATCAACAATTTTTTTCGTCGTGTTGTTGTTGCTGTTGAGTTACAAAATATCGAAAGAGTCCATATTTTGGATATTTGTTCGATTATTCATATGTAATAAAAATTTTCTTATATTTCTTATCTTACTACACTTTTTTTTTTTCTTCGAAAAATTTATTCCAAAACTTTCTTCATTGTTGCTGTCAAAATAATTTCAATAGAATTAGATAAATTATCCAGCGTTCTCTCAAAGTGTTCAACTTGTTTGAACTTCTTCAGCGTTCGCGGAGAACAACCCTCGAAAAATTTTGGCATAATGGAGATCCGCCGTTATGCCAAAACTGTTTAAATTATATATATATATATATATATATATATATATATATATATAAATATGATGCCTACCTCCAATATTACCTGATTTATTATGCTTATAAAAAAAACATATATCGGAATAAAATTTTTGAAAAATATCAAAAAGCTCTAAGAATCTTTGTTATCAGTTGCTATCAAAGGTGAAAAAAAGTTCAGCAAGTAACAAACGTGTATTCTCACAGAAGCAATTCGTCTAGAGTCTTAGACTTTTTGCAATATTAATTGTTGTTTATCCTTAAAAAGTGGGGAATATTAAGTGGGGCCCCTTAAGGCAACTCAATTTTCTATGTCAAAGCCTCTGTCTGCCATCAAGTCATCACCTTTTTCTAAAAGGTCTAAAATGCCTCACTGCCGCGTAATTTGTTTGTTACTTGATCAGTTAGCGCTTTTGCAGTATTGCATAAGTCCAAATAGAGTGCTTTGAAGTAAATATGTAAAAAGTCATACCAAATATTTATTATTAGAGTTGTGCTGTTAGATGGTATATTTAATATTTAAAACTTGAATCTTCTAACGGAAATGCTCAAAGTAGTCGGATAAGTACTGAACAGAATGCTTTTTCAACACTTAAAAAGATAATTTTTCTCATGGTAAAACTTTAGAAATAACAGAAAAATCAATTTGGCTAAATTCTTCCTCAATCGCTTTTGTACAACATCTCATCAGCGTAGCTTGGAACACACTCAATAAAAAATATAGATTTACTTGCTCCTTTCATTACACAACTACCTACCAGTATGGGTTTGTCTTCTAGAAGTGTATCAAGAAAAAATCTTCATCAAAAAATTTGTTTGACATTTAAAATAATATTTTCTACCCTAATTTGTTAATCCATTTGAATCATGTCATACAAGGATAGAACCGATAGGAATTTAAATCGCCTAGCAGTAGCTTTCTTTAACTTAAGCTCATTTAACAAATAACATTTGTTTGGGTACACATTACTGGATACATACAACTGAATATTAGCACTTGTTCAACTTCGATAAACTTTCTTTCTTTCTTTCTTTGGTACACTTGCTTAAGTTCTGTTTGCTGTTGTTCATCTTACACTAACATTTAGCTTTCTAAAATCGATCTAAAAGTTTTATTTAGCACCTTTGAAAAACTTTAGCTAAAATGGCAATACATAAATTTTTTGTGATTTTTGAACCTTGTGAATATGCAACCTTAAATTCGATATAGTGATAACAGCTCAAACTTTTGAATTATCTTTAAGCTGTTTTATAAAAGCTTTCATTAATAAATGGAAATTTCAGGGCTAATGTAACTCCACTCAAAAGCTTGATAAAGGTTGTGGCAAAAACAACAACAACAAGCGTTATTAAGATCCTAGAAAGATATTTGTTAATCCTGAATGGTCTTTTTTCGTAGTATAAGTCGCTTTTTCTTGTTCTGTCTAAAACTTTCAAAATGATCCATCCTGGCTAAAACACGCTCTTGCCCACTTTTTTAAGCTCTCTTAGACTTTTAAATAATATTTACCCTTGTTTATTACCTATTATAAATGGGTTTTTACAGCTGCAGCTGTTTGAAAATTTTAAGTAAATGCTCTGGTTTAAGGAAAAGCATCAAGAAATAACACAAATAGCACAAGCACAATGATTTACTCACCATTGATCATTTTTAAAATCTTTATTAACGTCGAATTGAGCGCTTAGGTTTATATATTTTACAAAGTTTACAAACAATGTTTTAATTTTCTGGAAAATATGTTTTTTAATCTTGGTTGATTAAAATATTGTAATATGTGCAACATTTGAAAAAAGTAGTATCAGACAAACAAAAGTTAAGAATTAGAAATGCAGTATTTGAATTGCAGCCGGTACTGATGTTTGGGGCTTAGTGATTGAATATTTCCCATCTTGTTCTGTTCAATATATGCTGAATATGATAACAAGTAGTGAAAATATCTGAATATATGAAGAAAAATTCGCAATATAAATGTACCAGTGTTCCAGAAATTCATCATACAAAAAATTTTACACCAGTTTTTATAGTTTTGATCAACACTGTTTTACTTGTTGTCCTTTGTCAGTTTTTGAACATATCTATCTCTGAAAGTATGGTATAGCCGTTGAGGAAATATTATTCAATTCAGACGTTCGCAAAATGTTTTATTAAATTTTGCAATGCCACCAAAAAAAAATAAAAATGTATTTACAAAAAAATTCAGTCATTGGGACTTCAGCAACTTTATAACGATGATCACGAGTTCGCTTTTCACATAAAAACGATCCCTGATTTCTCATTTTTGACACCAAATCAAGTTATAAATATCATCCAACAGTAAAGTGATCATATCCAAAGTAACTATTTAGGATAATCTGATGGAATCTTAAATTATTTCGAAAGCACTTATTTCACTTTTGAAGGTTTAGACGAATTGAATTCAAAAATTAGTGTAATAAAGTTCATCTAAAAACTCATGCAATGTTTAAAACTAAAGACAATATGGTAAATATTTATGTGCAAAATGCAAACAACTTGAACACAAATAATTCAAATGAGAAATAGTTTAAACACAAATAATATAAATATGCATGCAGTTTTTAAACGTTTTTATCATATTGCATTGCATGTAGTTCCAAGTTTTCATTCGACGAAAGATATTTGTATTTTAGACGATCCTTGATGAAAAGTTAAAAATGTCAGAAAGTGAACAATTTTTGCGATGGAAAAGGAAACGAAAACTTACAACTATTGGATTCTCTTTAGAGACCTTTTTCATGGGTGTTGAATATACTGTTGTACTTTCGACTCTGTGGCTATATTTAAAAGAAGTTGTTCACGACGAACCTATCTTTTATTATGGAGTTGTATCAGCTGTTTATGCGTTGTCAACAATTGTGTCATCTTTCATGGTTGAAAAATTAATGGATAAACACAGGGGTAATCGGACCGCTTTCTTCATTTGTAATACTATGGTTGTGATTGGTAATTTATTGTATAGCTTTCGAATCTCACCATTGTTTTTAATATTTGGTTGAGCAATATCCGGATGTGGTGGTCCATTGCGGTCAGTGATTGGGGCAGAGGTAGCACGTGTTTACGTTGATAAAGAATACACTAAAGCAGTATCGTATGTTGCTCTTGCATATAGTATTGGTTTTATGATAGGTCCCATGTTTAATTTTATTTTTCTTGATGTAGATATTTCGATGTATGGCTGGCATATAAACTACCTGAACGGCGTTGGAATTTATATGGCATTTTTTTTTTTAGCAATGCAGTTTGTAACAGCAGTTGCGATATTCGATCTATCAAAGGAATACGACTTAAAAAAAGATGTTAGTTTAGATTGTCATGAATCTGAATCAACGCCACTGATTGGAAGAGAAGAGAATAATGCAAAAACATTACACTTATTATTCGTGATAAGAAGGCTTTTGGGAAAATTTGATGTAGTTTTCCTTCTTGTAACCTCATTTTTTATATTTTATTTTACCTCTCAAATCGACGTTTAGATTCCGGTATATGCCATCGATATTTCTCACTATACGAAAGACGAGATGAATATTATAAATATGGTTGTGAGATTAGTATCGATAATTGTAATGTTGATTTTGATTTTTGGATCTCCTTCTCAAAATACAGTGTATTATCTTGCATTATTAGCTGTTGCAGCTTACGCAGCTGTTGAAGCCGGTTTTATTCTCTTGTATAATTTTGAAGGTAAAATCTTAAAAATTTGCTCGTGGATTGTTATATCTGTTACTTTTGGCTATATAACCTTGATAGAAGAAGTGTTTTTTGTTTCGTGTTTAGCAAATCTTGTTCCATCAGAAATACAGAATATCACAGATACTATCAGATTATCATTTGAAAGAACAGGATCTCTCATTGCTTTGCTGACATCAGCATATCTAATTGATTATACAAATATTGTAGGGTATGTATACATTGGTATTGTATCATTACTGTTTGTGATAATGGTTTGGCGACATCGTGTTTTGAAAAAACCAAAAATCATTGTCGATGTTACAACGTTGCCTGATGAAAAATAAATTAGAAAATAAATGGTTTATACCTATAAATTGACTTTCATAAACATATCCATTAATTAGGGTTACAATATGCTAGAACAGTAAATCACACTAATTTTAATAAAATCCATGAAATTTTCTTTGTCATTTGTCATTTGTGTTAATTTGATCTGTTAACTCTTTCAGCATTAACGAAACAGAAAAATTTTGTGGTATAATCAAGCTGGCTTGTTATTTAATATATCTAAAATACATGGTCATAATCGTAATTATAATTATATCGTCAATTCTTACTTCTATTACTTTTTAAAGTAGAGAGTTTCTTAATTATGCTAAATTAAACATATTAAAAATTTTATATAAAAAATTCGGAAAAAAAATAAAAACTTTGGAAGTGACAGTTTTTGCACTCATTTTTTCTTATATTTTTATTGTTGTGTAAAAATAATTTTCCCATGTTTTGTCGTTTTTATTTTCTTTAAGCTTTCGCGGTTGTCTGGCCATGCGGATAAAGCATTGGTCTTCTGATCCTAGAGCTCTTTGGTCGAACCCACCTCGAATCATTGATTTTCTTTACCGTAAGCTCAAATGGGAGATCTAAATACACCAGAACCAAGCCTGTGGGCTTTTATGTAATAAATTAGTCCGGAAACAATGTTTTCTCCCCAACTTAAATATGCTAATGTTTTGGGAATTCGATATCTATAAAATTTTCTTTGGTGAAAAAATTGTTACCAAACTCAAAGATGACGCAAAAACAGGCAAAAAATCGTTACTGTATAGAAATGGCTTTGAGGAACTGAATTTGAAACATTTCTTTCTATTTAAGCAGACAGGTGTAACATCAATCATGCAATATAAATTACCAGCACGTTATCGCATGAGTTAATAGTTTTTTCTGTAGCCTTTTCAGTATTTTAACGATTGCGTATGGTGCTTATATACACCAGCCAGTAAAATGTAATTTTATAGTATATTTTAAATGGATAGTTTGAGCTATGTGATGCAAAATAAATTACAAGCCATCATTCGTCCTAGTTGTAAATGCGTCTTGTATTCTGGCTAGGATCACACAACTTTCACCTTCTTTTTAAACTTTATGTTTTGTCATTTAAGACAAAATTTATTCCTCTAAATTCTACTTACATTGCATTTTATCAAAGTAATCTGATAAGGCACTCGTCCAGAAATCTTAAGAACAGCAAAACCGTTATATATTCAAAAAATATTCAAAAAAGTTTTTAAACTCAGCATAGGTATTTATAGACCGATAATTCTTTTCCCAAATATCAATTACATTCTAGAGAAGGGACTACATAAATGAGTATACGATTTTAATCCATCTGTGAAAACTCAAAGTAATAGGAGACGGACTATGTGCAACTGAATTGAAATACGATGCTGAGTTATTTAATATATCTTTCGAAAAGTTTAGAAATAGATACAATATTGATATTAAATGTTTCTTTAATTTAGTTTGTTGAATACTCCAACTCAAAGTTGTTTCTAGAGCTTATCGTGGCCACACAGAGCTTATCGTGGCCACACAGAGCTTACCATGGTCACACAGAGCTTACCGTGGCCACACAGAGCTTTCCTTGGCCACACAGAGCAAATATAAGTAATGAAAAATTTCAGAAAAAACATGTTTTTTGAAATTTATTTTCAATAAACTTTTTCATGAGAAAATATTCTGGCAAAATTGTCCAAACTCACCATACAATGCAATAAGTTCCTTAGTTGCTGAAAGAAAGTCGGATGCAATATTATTATTGGTTTTTAAAAGGACAAATGGGTTATCAGCATACAGTGTTTATAAACAGTAAATTAAAATATGTAATAATGCTAAAAGTTTAAAACCTGCAAGTATATTCAAGTCAAAAATAGAAATTATATTACTATTTATTAGATTTTATGCAACTCTTAAGGTATGTTCCTAAAATCCATAAATGAAAAATTGCTAAAAAAATTTATTTTTGTCAAAATAATCACTTAAGCTACCACATTTCTTCTACAGAATATGGTAATTAGTGCTTGACCTGAACATTAACCACTATATAGAATAAATGAAAACCGAAAAAGAATATCATTTTTATAAGGGCTTTTTCTAGTAGGCTAAATTTCTTTTTATTAATTATGTAAAGCGCCTGAGATTGTTTTTCTTTTTTGGTGTAAAATTAAGCATTTTAATATATTTTATTCATTTATTTTTTTATGTTTAAGAAATATTTTATTAAATCATATTTTATTGTAATAAGGAAAACTTTTATCATCGGTAAACGCATTTGAATATAAAACAGGTAATGATTTAAAAAACTGATTAACAAATATTTAAAATAGCAATAACCCTAAAATACCAGCCCTTGAAGCACGCACAGATCATTTCCAAATGGCTTTGTTTATATAATGCATTTGTAAAACAGCACCATTTCTGATTAAAAAGACTAGTAAGACTAAGTAAGTAAGCAGTAGTTTTTTAGACTAAAGTCTGATTTGCGCTTATAAATTCACTCTGCATTGTCGTAATCTTACATATGATGTTTAAATACTCTGCTTCCTATGATTCGTTTTAAACGAAGAAATGATTTATTACGAAATTTTGTACCTGCAAATCCTGTGTCACTGACATAAAATATATTGCAATAAAGCACAATTTTCATTAAATTTATAGTTTTTTAATAAACATAAGTTCAGATTAATGGCTTTACATTCTTTGAAAAGGTTATTTAATTACCTAATATATATAATGAAATAATGGCATGTAATTAAATTGTGGTCATACAAGGTGTATAAAAGAAATAGGTGCTAATTAAGAAATATGTTATAAACGAATAGTAGCTGACACAAAATTCTTTTATTAAAAATTTTAGAATTTTGTTTGACTTGAAAATTGTTTAAATCGGGTAGGGTTATTGAAAACAAAATCAAAATTGATATCGAAAAGCCATCGTTAAAAAAAAATGTTTTCTTTAACAAGTGAAATACTATAACTATAAAACAGCAGATTATAATTTATATTTAGGTTAAAATTATTTTAATTTTATTTGATAGTAAAAGATAATTGGCACATTCTTTTTAATTACCACATTCCAAATATTTAATCCATTTACTTAATTAATTAGTATCATCTCTTAATTATTTACTTCTTATCAACTATTTGAAGAATTGTACTGATATGAAACATTATGTTTTAATTCTATAGCGTTTCATTTCATAAGTCTCTTAATGATTTAATAATAAGTAAAAACATTTTAAATTGAGAAATCTTTTGATTGACAAACTAAATCTGTCTTTCCTAAGCCTCAATAAGACTCCACAATAATGATTTATGCGCAGACATTAATCACTCTTATAGTAACCCTTTCTTTTGAGATGATGACACCCTCAATTAGCTTAGAAATCACCTATCCGAAACACATCCCTTGATTATCCATTCAAAAATTTAGTTCTTAAATTTGGATGTAGCAAGATTCACTTCATAAGCTACTGAATAAGCTGGTGGTAGACATCTAATTTCAAATAGTTACTCCGAAAATTCGAAAACTTTGTCCAAATTCACAATTTTTTCATATAAAACCACTGGCTTCAAGATTTTGTGAAGATATTTGTAAATTAGAAAATGATGTCAAGTGATAATTAACTGCGTTTTCAAAAAAATCTTTTTGCAATACCCAATTATTTGATTCGACTTTTTCGCAATCAAGCTAGCAAGCAAACAGGCAAACAAGCAAGCAAATAAACAAACTATTCAACAAACTATCTTCTATTCTAATAATAAATAACTTCTACTGTGCAACATAAAATAATATAGATTTACTTTGTCTTAATTAAAATTTGTGCTTATTACAGATTAAGTTATGGAATAAAACCAATTGACTTGTGTCTCTTTTTCTATTACAATTTTTATTTATAATCAACATGAAGAATCAGGCAAAGTTTTGTACATCATATCTCATTTAATTAAACCTTAATTAAATTTAACTAAAAGTTTGAAGACTCTTTAGTAATGCTTAGAGAGAATAATGGCATGTAGAGTCTCACTTCAACCTCAAGTTATGCTTTGGAAATTCCAAATTTTTAGCATAAAATATAACGAACCAATAAAAATAAAATTATAAAGTAATGCTATGCTAGTCATGTACAATTGCTTAACTGAAAAGTCTTTGATCTATGTTGTTACCCCCGGTTTCTCATATTGCCTTTGCTGGGGCATGGTCGCAGTTCCAAATATCACCATGTTTGTACCCGAATATGTCCAAAACAGAATGCAAAAACTTCATTAATAAAAAGCTATAACATTTCAAAAAATTTTAACTTTACTTTAAAATTCTTAAAAAGAAATATTCCTAATTTGCAGAGGAGGGCCAAAAATTTTTGAAATGAAAACCAGAAGTTTCTCTTTTTCAGAGAAAACTTAGTACAAAATTTAAAAACTAACAATAGTTTATAAATCTTTATTTTTTCGATTAAAATTTACAAAACAGCTATAAAGACATTCACGCTTTATGCATGATGTTCGTAAGGGAACACTCACAAATCGAAGACTCTATTTAACACGTCGATCCAACAAGTATTATAAACCCTGCTCTATACATCGACCCTATCTTTTTTTAATTTTCGATGTAAATAAAAAAAAAAAAATTGTTTTTGAATTTTATACAGAAGGCACCAGGGGTTTGGTTCTGGCGTACTTAGAGCTTTCATTTGAGCTTACAGTATAGAAAATCATTGGTTCCGAGTTGGGTTAGAACCCACGGCTTGAGAATCTGGAGGCCAATGCCTAATCCTCTCGGATTTCAGGTAAGTTTTTGTTGGGTCAATCACGTAAAATAAAATTAAAGGACTTATGAGCTTAGCTCATAAGTCCCTTTATATATATTTAGTTTTTGATATTTTATATTTTTATATTTTTAGATACTATTAATCTTTGTCATTTAAAATACTATGGCATCGTTAGACGGAGATTGTATCTCCTATTTGATGTTAGCGCTATCTTACCTGACATCTAAACATTAAAATTCATTCATCTAAGTATAAACTTAAACGTTTGATTTTAATGCATACGTAGCTCAATATTATACACTTACCTTAGTTGTAAGCTAAGTTTGTCACTATTTTTCTCATAATTTTAATCTTCATATTTAGTTGTCATAGTTCTATCATGCAGACTTTAATGTTTGTTGGTCAATTACTTGGAATGTTTAGACAGTACACTGGCTCAATAATTTCACAATTTTTACAGATTCTGTTTGTTGAAATAATCTGCCGCCACAATTTTTACGGACTGCAAGGTGATTAGGCCTTTTACTATAGTACGCCATAACACCACCCAGTATGTTCAGTGCTTTTTCTTTTAAGTGTTTGTTTTTGTGTTCTCTGCTTTAGTAACTGCATTTACTGTAAAATTGTTTTGCTTTTTCTTTTAAGTGTTTATTTTTGTGTTCTCTGCTTTAGTAACTGCATTTACTGTAAAATTGTTCAAAAGGAATATAAATTAAACCGTATTTTTTGTCATTGTTTATTTTTTTCATGATAACACTTTAGCTAGGTTAAAGTATAAATAAATAAGGATGTGATAAATTCTAACTATTCTCTTTTTCAACATAGCATCGCAAACTCAATTATGCTCAAAATCGTTAGGTGTAAAATATTGATTTTAAATATTTTAAAATGTAAATCATTAATAAAGTGATATTATGTTGTTATAAAATTCAAATATTTAAATAGATATCTTTATATGAAGTTGCTTTATATTCCAATTATATGTATCAATTAATTTATTCCAACTAAGCTTTGTGTCAAAATTTATAAAAATATTCACTTAAACAACAAAATATTCAATAGCGAAAATAACTAGACTGTAAAAGTTTTACAGACACATCCCTTTCCGTACCAATTATTTAGGAGTTTGAGTTCAATAACTATGGATGTTATGAATTCCATACAGTTATACCTACGATAAAGGTTTGTGTTTGTGCCCTTTGAACGAGAGTAACTTGTCGGTAGAACCAGAATTTTTAGTTCTTTATGCAGAGGGATTTTAAGCAATACGAATATTTCATGAATGTGGGGTTTCGGTCATTGAGCGATTTATATATCTCACATATTATTAAGGACCCTGATATAATCCAGTTTTAGGAGGTCATCAAAGCTGGAATCTGTTTTCCGGTATACGACTCTAATTCCCCTGATATACTATGAGAAATATTGCTATTGAAAATCAATGAAAAGTTTAATTTGGAATTTCAAGTAAATTTTAAGTGATTTGAATAATGAACTTTCTGTATACATAGCCAATATAAACTATAATTTGATTTAAAACTCATAGTGGGTTCATTTGGCAGAAAAATCTAGAAGATTTTGATTAAAGCAAACCCTTTGGCACAAAGGTGCCTTAACATGTATATTTTCAGAAACCGTTGCGAATCGGGCAAATTTCATCCAAATTGGCGGATTTTGGGGACTTGGGCCCAGACAGGCCCGAAACCCATTTTTGTCCGACAAATCTTTCAATGATTTTTAAGTCGGATAAATTAGCGTCTTCAAAATCTTTAACTGCTATCGAGCTATAAAACACTTTTGATCAATAATGTATATGCAAAATGAAAATAATTCGCAAATATTTTGCTCAGAATGTAATAACTCATACCTAATAGAAAGCCGAATAGCAAAAAACTATTTAGGAAAGCAACACTCTGAAAAAAAGGGTCCACAAATTATTTTTATTTTGTTTATATGCTTTTATCGCAAATTTATACTTGTTCTAATAAAAAGATGCGTTTGTTTAAAGGTGCTTCTTTCTTCACTGCCATATCTAGGCCAAGCTATGAGGAATGCAACAAATTCCTCGTCAGTGAGTAAGTAAATCGCTTAACAAAGACTCAATAAAAGTCTTACAAGTGATTGTGTTAATTCAGGATATATCGTCCAAACATTCCAGCATATCTTCTTGAATCATATGAATCATTAAAGCGTTATATTGAGGAAGTGGTGTTTCATTTTTAGATAACTGATGTGTGTCTTTGTTCATACCAGTTGTTCATTTTCTGTTCTTGCTTTGTTGTTGCTGTGATTGCGAACTCTGTTATATAATTTTGTATATATATTTATTTTGCCCTGCTTGAAATTTTTTTTAAAGCTTTATTAATACTTGCATACCATGAAGAACATGTATAGTCGAATGATGATGAATTAATGAAATACACACAAGCCTTCAAAGAAGAGCAGGAGTAAATTGTTTTGAAGTTGTACAATTCGCAGACGACTCTGTAGTCTACCTATCTCACAAAGAGTTCTATATTATAGAAAATTTGTTAAATGACGACATTACTATCATTTCAAATTTTCTAATTGAAAATGAGTTAGCACCAAAACCGAGAGCATGGTATTTGGTACAGCACAGAAACTGAAACACTGAACCTGTCCTATATTCATAAGCATTCTATTTGCTCCATCAAACGCTACAAATATCTAAAAACTACGCTTGACCCAAAACTCATTTTAAATAACCTCTTTGACATTATCTATAAAAAAACATTAACACGCCTATGATATCTGTACAGTTTAAGACAAAATATTAACTCTAAAGTATCAAAAGGTATACGAAAAGATGATTATTCCTTTTATAACAGTTAATTGTGTATCAAACTTATATCTTAGTACAACATAAAAGAAACGTTTAAATTTGATTCATGCACATTCAATAAAAATAGTTCACGATAACTCTGTTAGTTAACCTTTGATTAGTAAACTGGTCAACGAAATTTACCCAGAAAACTTTCAAGAGTAGCGAAGTATTTCATAGATCGTGGTGTTTATACGTATTGCAAGTTTTCTTCAAGGTAATATGGTCGTTCACCCTTAGTGCAAGAGAGGCTAGACATTGAATATTAAGTGGTAATTAACTATCGGGGAACTATGCTTCATTCAAGGTATACAACACGTTTTCTAGAGATAGTTAAAGATCATTACAATGTGTCTGGTGAAGAAAAAGTCAGAAGAGATGAATAGCATAAAGATAGATGCGTAGCTATGTACATTCTAATACCGAGAAGTGCTCATGTTCCAGGGGTTCAAAAACAATCCTTATTTTTGTGGAAAAAGCTTTTGCGTTTTGATAATTTGTAATTTTCAAAGGCAAAATTTTCTTCCCGCGAAAATTTCCACTGTTTTAAGATATGTTCGTGTACGAATCAACCCATAATGGTCTATGTTATATGTGATTGAGCGAACATAAATAAAATCTGAATAGAAATTTCAGAATTTTATAAACGTGCAAATTGCCTGAAATGAAATTTCAATTTCATGAGAGGAATTGGAATAACATATAATTCGAAATCGAAATTCGAAATCGTATTCTCCCTACCTGTCAGCACTTTTAAGCTACGTTTTTTTCTCCACAATGATTTCTTTCAGGAAACACGCGGGTGAGATAAAGGACTAAAACCATATAACTCAACTCTTACATATCTTTTTTTTTTTAATGAAGTATGTATGTAACCCACTTGTCTGTGCTTTTTGTCACTACCTAATACTTTTAATATTCCTCTCCTTTAAAACAAATACCGTTTTATTTTTAAAAAATATCAACATACAATATACATGTTCTGTTGGGCAGCTTTGCTTGTTTATTCTATTTAAATCTAACACACTAACCCAACGACTGCCACAAAAACTACGACCAGCTCATGAACGATAATTATTACGCCCTAACAGAATCAATATAATAAATCAATCAATAAATAAACAACAAATTTTGTTGATTTCTAACAAGGGTGGGAATCACGTATTATGTTATTGCAGTTTCGTTATTGTTATTCCAACAGATTACAATCGTATGTTCAAAGTGTATTAGATTTACTAGCTGATCTCGTTGAATAAGCCTTAAATGTCTCTATATTATTCCCGGGTCTGTCAAGAATTTTTTTCACTTACCTACTATCATGGTCACATCATTTGGAACATTTGTTAAGAAGTAAAAATTCTTTGATGATGGATGTTGACAAAGAGATCTTCTTGACCAAAAACGTAAAAACCAATTAAAACCCGATTGTTTAAGAAAATTACTTCTGCAACTTGATTAATTATAATAAAAATAATAACAATAATAAATATATATAAATATATATAT
>JAUZNK010032067.1:0-18640 GCA_035046665.1 Euphysa ruthae
CCTCCACAAAATATACTCATAAATAATAAAAGTCCCAATCTTTTACACAATGTATTTCTTTTCATTACATGGGAATATAGTATTAATGTCAAGTGTTTCACTAATATGTTTCAAAGTAAGTTATATAAATGTTTTTTTTTTTATTATTATTATTATTATTAGAGGACCACTTAATTAAAAAATGGAGGTCAAATTTCTTTAAATCATGTCAAAGTCATACTATTTTACAAAATTTTCATAATTTCAAAGTATTTTATGCAACCTTCATTTATAATGAAAATATTTGGATTTCTGTGCAGTGAAATTCATCCTTTACAGAAATAAAAAAAAAAAAAATTAAAGTCAATGTGTTTATTGAAGTCTGAAGTTTCCAAAAAAATATGCTTAGCATTTGTTTTAATAAAAATATGAATTTTTTGTTATTGTATAAGAATTAATTTGAGATGATTATATCTTTGTAATTTGATTTAAAATAAGAAAAATCATGTTAACACTGCCTAATTTTTTTTTTTTTTTGTAGAAAAGCTGTAGTGTAGTTATAGCATTTTCTACTTGCATATAGATAAAATCCCATGTACAAATTTGAACCCTGTTTTATTTTTTATTACAACTAATCCTTTGTAGTGTTGCAAAATTGCTGTTTTTTTATACAGCCAAATGACAAGATAATTGCATCTAATTTGTTCTCCTTGTTTTAAATTGAATGTTTGGATTCTACGACAATAGTCGAAAGCAAAATTTATACGCTATTTTAGCTGCTTTAATAAAAGCTTAAAAATAATGTTTTTAACTTTAATTTCCAGATATTAAAAAGATGTGATTTATTTTTTGTAAAAGTTTTATGGTTTACTGTATAACAAAGAAATTTTTTTAGAAGTATAGATTAAATTTTCACTGGAATATGAGAAATACTTGTCAGTATTTTCCTTTTTTTAATGTTATAAACTCAATTGAAAGACCTTATTAAAATTTATATATATTGATATGTTGTAGTTTATACTTTAGGTTGTGCAGGATGTGGAAATGATATTAAAAGTGGGCAGGCTCTACTTGCTCTTGAAAAACAGTGGCATTTGTGGTGTTTTACATGTTCCAAGTGTGGATGCTTACTTGCTGGAGAGTATATGGGAAGGTAAAAAAGTTATTTTAAATAACACAGTAACACCATTTTGTATTTTTGAACCTCAGCATTGCGAAAATTTTCCTATTTGTTTTTGAATTCATTCAACTATGTTCCAGTTTTACACAAATTGTTCTGTATTTCTGTGATTTTTTGAAAAAATTAATTGGACCAATGCTCAAGCCTTAAAACTGGTTAAATCTTAAAGTTAATTGTTTTGATTTTTTTCAAGACTTTATGATTCAATTTTGTTGGAATTCTTTATGATTATTATTGTTATTGTACCTTATATTATTTTATTGGACTCCGATTAGGAAAAATACATCTGATGGATCAGTTCTCTGACATAGCAACATAAATTCTTTGTTATATCCACTCAAATGTGTTGAAGTTATGCTAAAATTAGCCGTGAGATTTGAATATAATGACCTAACATCTCGGAAAACTGTTTCTTTACACTATAATATAAATTTCATGTTTAAATCACACTAGTATCTGGAAATCACAGGGAAAATATTTTAATATATGGCGAAGGTTTTTTAGAGACATACATTCTAAAACTATATAAACCTTTAGCTAATTAGTTGCTATTAAACAAAACTCTTGATAAGTATTATCCTTTTCTGTATTATTCAAATGCCCTGTTATATACTGATATATTTCATTCTTTGTGTATTTTTTTTTTCTTATTCAATATTGCATTTATTTTTTGTTCCTATAATTTCAATTTATACATTACCTTTGAAAGGTTCTTAGAAACCTGTAAATAAATGGTTTGATATGGTGTTTGATATGGTGTTTGATATGGTGTCATTTTTCTTTTTTTTTTAAGTAAATTTACTTCCAGGAGTCTAATGGTTTATTTAGTGCTTGTTTTTTAGAGTAACATTGATAGTTTCTAGCTTCAACTTTTTCTTTGCATTAATTATTGTTGGTATCTTTTAGAGATGGTGTTCCTTACTGTGAGCAGGATTACCAGTCTGAATTTGGTGTTCGCTGTGCAGGTTGTGGTGGGTATATCACTGGAAAAGTATTACAGGTTAGTATCCATTTCACTATTGATTCTTGTTTGTAATTTTTTCAAGATTTTTCCATCCATTTACTGGTTGTGAAAAACATGTGACATATGTAATAATTCCCAATAATTTTCAAAAATTATTACTCTAATAGAGGTGCTTTTTATCATCGTTCTTCTCACCGTAATAAAAAGACTTGCATCGCAAGGCTGAATCCATCAAGGTGTTGTTCTGTAACTCAAATTTGCTAGATTAGCCAACTTAGCCAAGTTTTGACGTTTTAAACAAGAAAAAAATAAAATGAATATCAAAAAAGTATTTGAATAGTTTTCCTTAAAAAGGTATATTGTTAAAAATATATTTTGAAAAGATTTATCTGGTTCATATATTATTTAGTTTCTGTTTTCACTTCAATTAAGATAGAGAATATTTATGGATCGAAACAATCTCGTGTTTCTATGAATCAAAAAAAGATTCTCATTGTTATTTACAATAGAGTTTTTGAATTACTTCAATAATACTTTGTGCATTCAGTTTGTCAGGTCTTCTCATTGTTGAACAAACCTATTTTAAATGTTAGCAGAAACAATAAATAAATTAAATTAACAATGTTACATTATTACTTATTAGAAGTATAGGGGTGATATTGTGTAGATTAGAAAAAATGGACTTCACTAAAACTCATCAAAATGTTATTTTACATGAGTTTAATAAACACTTGGGAAATTTAAATCTATCAAATACTGTATGTAAACTCATATCTACCTATTTTCTATCTGAAATGTTTTTTTGTTAACATTTTTTAGAAATGATTTTTGCCCTGTTCAGTAAAATAGCTATTGTTAAGGTAGTAAATATATGACTTTCTGCTTTATATTTTTGTCATTGTTTATTATTTGGGAATGTGTTTGATTTTTTTGTATTAGTTTTTAGTGCATCTAAGTAATAGGTTTAATGCAATTTTATATACGATTTAAAATAGAATTTGAAGTAAAAATATTTCCAAACCAGATTGCTGCATGGTGACAAAAATGGAGAATGTTCTTACTATCGTATTGAAAATCCTAAATTTGAATCATGGGTTTGAAAATGTAGTGGAATATACTAGGAGTTTTTCTATACTTCATAATCATACCTTATTTTGAATTTTGCCTTTTCAAAATTTTTGAGATGTTTTTGTAGAATAAAAGAATCAAATTTTTTGTTCCAGTCAAAGGGTTTTAGTTTTTGTTTACTTTTGTCAATCTCTATTAAAACAATCATCAATATTTATATTAGCTGCCCAAAATTTTAATTTTAAGTAAGAATACATCATTGTCTTTATAATCATCATCATGCTTTGACTTTCTTTGATAATTCTTTCATGTTTTCCCAAACATTCTGATCACATGTTGTTGTTCCTTTAAGATGTAGTTTAATCTAATATCCTAGCAGATTATTTCAGGATACGTAAGCTTTGTTTGCATTTGATAACATTTGGTTTTTGGAGAATACGGAAAGATAAAACTCTGCATTCAAATCTGATGTGCTCAGTAAATTGAACCTTTTTGTTTGGGAAATTTCCATGAATCTCTTTTGTGATCTCCAAAAGCAACCTTTTTTTATAGCATATTGCAACCAACCAAGTTTTTTTTTTGTTTTTGTATTTTCATATTACATTAGCAGTGTCTCAATAGTTTGTGTGCTGTAATGTTGATGTAATTTTAGTTTATTACAAAATTGCAAAATTTCTTATCCTCTGTAGTTCAAAGGATAGACATGCAGCTCACATTGCTGTGTTATGAAGCTGTGTTTGATTCTATTAAGAGTTTTATTGTTTTATTTGCTTAGGCTGGAGAGAAGCACTACCACCCACATTGTTCACGATGTGCCAAATGTGCACAAATGTTTGGGGAGGGCGAAGAAATGTACTTGCAAGGATCTGAAATTTGGCATCCCCACTGTAGTCAGGAATTTCAAAGAGAAGTAAGTAGGAACTTTTATTAGTGTTAAGATTGCAATTGGCGGAGTAGCACAGACTTTTTCAAAAATTCTACGTAAAGTATAGTTCAAAATCTGTGTTTATGAACTGTGTTATTGTGTTTAAAGGAGAAAACCATTGGAGTATTTCAGTAATGACTTTCTCAAAAAAAAAAAAATAAACATAAAAAAAATCGTTAAAAGAAATATTTTATGATTTAAACATCTAGTATATATTAACGATTAAATTTTAATCAATCAGCATGTATCATTAATTTTGCTAATTAGTATGTTTTATTTTCTATGAAAAGAAGCAGTCTGTAGAAGCAACTGATTTTATTTTATTTGGTTATTTTGCAGAAATTTATTCTATTTTTATTCATAGGTAAATTTTTGAAATTCGTTTTATATACTCATAGTCTCATGACACGATAATTGATTCACTGGCTGTCATTATATCACCATAACAAAAACATGACTGTTATAGAGAGACAATTTTATCTCTATAGCAATTAAGCATAGTGGTTATAGAGAAAATTTTATCTGTGAAACATCAAAACATTACGATTGTAGTGAGACAATTTTATCTACATAAAAACAAAACATGGTTATAGTTCAGAAAAAGACATATGGGTTATAGAAAGAGCATTTGTCACCATAATAAAAAATTAGACGGAGAGATGGTTATTAATTAACAAAACAGGGTAGTTATAGAGATATCTCCATTGTAGCTAATCATGATATAGAAAGATCTTCTTTTCAATTACTCATATGCAAAATACCAAGGGTTTTTTTTCAAGATATTTTAAGGTAATGGTGGTGGAAACAGGGTGGATAAAATATGCTCAAAATTTCTTCTTAAGAAACTTTTAATTTATTTTTTATTGGAAATAATATTTTTCTAAAATAATTTCAAAATATTTTTAGGTGAACGGTTTTGTTTTAATAATTATGTTCATATTGTATGTATGCGTTTTTTCTTTGTGTTATATTAAAACACCAAAAGCAGCAATAAGAAAAACTTTGGCTAAGCTGTAAAGTTTGATTTTGATATGATTTCAACTTGGTATTATTAGTTGAAAAAAAAAATTGATATAAGCTATTTTTTCGATGTCGAAATAAATATCCATCTATCCCATATACCAAATAAGAATTTTTTTTTTCTTTCTCAAGGTAATAATTTTGAAAGAATATTCCTATTGGTTTTTATCTGGATTTTCTCTTGACATATGGAATTATTTATTAAAATTTCTAAATGGCAGACTTTAGTCGTCTCCTCATAAATTATTAAAATTGACAGGAATTATTAAGATAACAGAATTATGTTGCCAAAGAATAAATTCTTTTTTTTTTTTGAAATTATTATGAAAATTCTTCTTAAGAAATTTAAAATAATATGACAGGATTTTTTTAAAAATAAAGACTTGCTGGTAATTATTATTTCTGTTTAACCTTTATGCGAATCCACAACTCCTCCTACATCCTCTTAAGTAGTAATTTATTTCTCATGAATACTTGTGATTGGTGCAGTAGCCACTTATTTTAATAATTTTTAGAATCAAGAAAGAGAAAGATTGGAAGAAGAAGAACGTGAAAGAAAAAGTAATTACTTAATTTTGTCTTTAAAAATTCATGCTAATGACGTGGCAATCTGTGCCCTAGTATTTTTACTCTGAAGTTAGTCTGCAATTGAATAGTTTCCTTCGGAATTTTCTCCACTAAAAAAAAGATATATGTACGACTTATTTTTATTATTCTATTATGTTTAGATATATTTTTATTGTGAACAATGAAATAAGATAAAATAACAAAAAAAATAATTTATTTTAATATACATAATCCTGGTATAAAAGCTTTATATTTTATGTAAATATTGAGTTATCTATTTCATTAAATATTAATTGTTATTCTCATTGCTTAATTTTAAGACATTTTTACATCTTTTACATTTTAAAATTTTTTGCTTCAAGAAAAATGTTTTATGTAAGAAATATTAGAGCAGAATTACCAAAAAACAAAGGTTTGTTATTGTTTTTGATATATAAATTCATTCACAGTTTTTAAGAATATGAACTTTTTAAATTCTGCAAGTGTTTCTTTTGGTTTATGTCTGCCAATTAAACTTTCCCATACATTATTAAGTAAAATTAGGCAATGAAATACTCTTGACAATTTTCAACACAATGCTAGCAAAAACCGTAAAAAAGAAGCTATTATAAATATTACAGTATAACAGTGATGCAATGTGATGTGACTTCAGTCTTTGGAGTCATGGCGAATTTGGATGTATTTATTCATATAATGTAATGAGTTCTGATTTTTTTTTTTTTTTTTTTTTTTTATCAATAGATTGGATTTACTGTAAAAGGAAATTTCTACTTTCTCATTGAGGCATAGGAGACATTTTTTAGTTGTTGGGTTGAATGATGCAGATGATTTCAAGGTTTTCCATTTGATTTTTAGTGTGTGATTTTGTGAAATTAAAATAGAGTATAACCTTAAGATGGTTAACTACCTAGATCAGGTTGTTAGCTAGGATTGAAATTTATACAGCGTTGTTGTTATGATTGGGAATAAACAGAGTAGCATATGTTCTTTGAAAGCATGCATAAACTTCATAATTATTATTATATTTAAAGAAAAAGTAGCAAAAGATTAGTATGGGGGGTGATATTCTGTGAGCAATAATAAATCGAAATCACGAAATTAAATACATACACGGTAAATCTAACCACCCACCTTATATTATCAAACAAATTCCAAGTACTATTGAAAAGCGAATCTCTAATTTATCCTCAAACGAAAAATTATTCCTGGAAACAGTGCCAAATTATGAAGAAAAACTAAAAAATTCTCATTACAATGTAAAATTAAAAAGACCAAAAACTGAAAATGAAAATGTAATGTTTCTTTTTTCAGTTTTTGGTTTAACTCGCCATAAAACAAGAGTATCTACCCAAGTCACAAAAAATCTTTTTGAACTTTATTAATAAGTCACCAATTTTTTTTTTTTTTTTTTTAGATAAGCAATTTACTCCCATTTCACCTCCAATACAAGTTCCGCGCTATGAAGATGATATTAACGACATTGATACAATCCTATCAGATAAGTTAGAGACTTCAATTAAAAGTGAATATAGAAACAATGATAAAAATATCAATGAACCTCCTCCTTATGAGCCTAAACCAATTTATAATCCATCTCCTGCTGTAAACGGTTTCCGAAAGGGAAGTCAGTCATCAGAGGGATCTTTAGAAACTAAAAATAACACTTGGAAACCACCTTCTTATAATTTAGCTACAACTGCTTCTCGGCCTGCGGGTTTTCGTTCTTTTAAAGCACCACAAGCAAATGTGAAAACCTCAACTCCTGATAGTGCTCATGAAGATGAAGGTAAGAAGTGTATGTTCGTTAGTGGAAAATGTGATTAGATCATATGAAAAAGGTCTGAACAAAGAGATACTGTATGAAAAGTTCCAAATGAAGAGGTGTTGCGAAAATTAAAAAAAATTTCCAATAATAACACAATTCATAATAATGTGCATTCCATTCGTACTCCAAAAATATTTACAAGATGCAAAATAAAAATAACCATGCTTTAATAAAAATTATCTAGAATGTTAAAAAAATCTAGAATGCTGGTTATATAATAAGAATTTCATTAAAGAAAAATATAATGCAAGTTTTATACAAAAAATTAGTTTTATATGGTAGTCTCTCACTAGTTATTTTTCTTACATTTTTCTCTTTTTATTGCAACTGCTTGGAATGTTAAAACATTTTTGGATAGCTGGAATTGCTGTAATCGGTTAGAAGATGATGTAAAGTTCCATAATTTTAAAATATTACATCATCTCATGGTTTTCCAATAAATAAATACCAATATATAGGTTTTATTTTATAGCTAAATATTTAAACTGTAGATTTCCACAGAGTATTTTCAAAAAATATCCTATAAATTTTGTATTCAGTCATGCATATAACTCTTTTCCATTAATGAAAAATAGCTAATCAACCTAAAACTTTAGTCTGTGGATGTGAAAAAGGGTAATTTAATCTAATTTATTATTTATATAGCTTACTCTTTAAATACTAGAGTTTTTTGTTTCTTATTAAAACCTCAATGAATAATAATTGGCTTTGATGTATAATATATTGATTAGCTGGAAAAATTGAATTATCTATGTACTAATTGGAAAAAATAATGCAATATAGGTTTTTTCCAAAACCCATTTTATTAACTACAGTACTTACCTTAAAGAAAATAAGTTCTTCCTTACCTTTCATGACAGCATTTGTGTTGATTTAAGATACAGTATTCACTATCTATTATTGCTTTACCAAAAAAAAATTAAAGAACGTCTAGTTCTAATATGTATTAACATGTTAAATAAGTGCCTAGCTAAGCTTGATGGTAGTTTAAAGTTTGAAGATTTGTGGGACCCTCTGATAATGTGGACCAGGTAATTTTTATTAATCTGAATCTACTTTATACTATATTTTAGATGAGCATGCTCCTCCTAAACCTCCACCCCCTACGCGAACAAGTAGCAATAGTTGGAAATCTAGACACATCCCTGGAGTCTACAGTGCAAAGCCATTCCAAAGACCTGCTAGTTATGTATGTTTTTTTTATTTTATTTGTTTATTTATTTCTTTTTTTTTTTTTGAAGTTTAGTAATAATAAGTTTATCATCATGGACAATCAAATGGATCATAACTATCATTAAACTCACAAAAAAATTTAGAAGAGTAGTAATTTCAGCGTTGAATGTCTTTTCACCAGGCATTACATGATGAATCTGACACGGAAAAATTTATCATATAAACCTTGCTTGGGTCAAACAGTAGAATATTCAGGCTGATTTTCCTAGCAGCGTTGGAACCCAAACCACACATGAATGTAAATATTAATATATGGAATTATGAAACTTTAATGAAAAAAATTGAACTAAAATTTATTATTGTTACAGATTGAAAAGTCTCCAACAGTTGAATCTGCATCACAAAATTTGAAATCTGCAGGCTCAATGAGTTATTTAGATTCAGCAGTAGAAAAAGAAAAATCAAATAGTAAGTTTTCCTTTCTATATTTTTCTGAAAAAATTTACAATATATTAACCCATTAAATGCTGAGGCGAATTTTTTTTTTTTTTTTTTTTTTCAAATATGATAGTTTTAAAATATTTTACCCTTGGGTGGCTATATTTTACCTTTGAATGGCTATATTTCATAATATAGCCATTATATAATATAGTTAGGAATTTTTGTTTTAAAAAACAACACTGGTTCCGAAATAAAATATAAAATGGGTTTGAGTTGTCATTTGATTGATTTTAAATTGTTGTAAGAAGGCAAATTATTATTTGGCAAATAATTTCTTTTCTCATCACTGACTGCCATGATCTTTGCAGCTGTCATTGGTTCTTCAAGCAAAACCAATTTTATATAATATATTTTAATCTCTATTTAAACTCTTGTTTCATGGATATATCTCTACAGCACCTCCTTTGCAATCAATTTATTACAGATAAAAATTTTTCAAATCCCCTTACATTACACACAAAGGTTTTAATGTAGTGAGAAATATATGTTTAAACAGTTTTTTTTTTTGTCTGCATTTTAAATTGAAAATCGCATTTAATTCATTACAAGAGTTATCAAAAGGGAACGCTCCCCATTACACTTATTGTTTACATACTGCCAGTGAGGTCATAGGAAGCTTTGGAAAAATTGGTTTTTTGGTGCAGCCATAATCAAAGCATTTGCTAAAAATGTTGATTATTTTATGGCTGCTAAAGAGGCACATTATTTAAGGGTTAACCCTTAATATGTTGCTGTGCGTTTTAACAATTCTACGAGGTAGCATACTTCTAAGAATAATCTCAATGCTAGGTATAAAATGGCTGTAAATTTTGCAGTTAGCAGAAACATAAATGCAGGTGTATATCGCTTTTACCCCCAGATATAAATACAGGGTTGGTATCTGGCAGGGTCAGTCATGCCTCGTGTGGAGGAAATCCTCTTCAGCCTTGGGTGGGAATTTTCCTAGAGTTGATTTCTCAATAAAAAATACCGGTTGGTAAACCAATTTTTGTCTTTAGGGGTAGATAGAGTATACCGCCTGGTCTGGTACATCTTAAGCATTGCCGTATCATCTGTAGGGTGACAAATATCAATCTTTCTACTGTCTTTGTTTGTCTGATAAGTATAGGATGCTTATATTAATTTAATACTTGTTAGTTGTCTCTGTTTATGTACCGAGATAGTAATTCCTGATTGCTACATTGACTGGTAGAAAGGAGATTAAACTCTTTGGTAGCAACTTAGAGAGGCTACTCCATACACATTGTGGCCCATCTGACTGTTACTATGTTTTTATTAGACCTAATAATCTAGTAATATAGATTATATTTTATGTGGTAATGCTTGCTTACAATCTCCTTTAGTTAATAAAATTGAATGATTTTGCTTTTGATGCCAATTCTATCCTGAATTTGTAAAAAAAAAAACACGTTACAACCATCTCCCACACTCAAAGATATTGACGAGACATGGTAAGAATGACATGTACCAGAAAACTTTAATTGAAGAAAATATGACTGTGCGTCACAGTGCCTTCTCTGATGCATGTGAATTGTCACGTTAATAGTATTTTAGAATGCAGATCGTTTTTTTATTGGTAAAGAAAATATAGATATATGCAAAGTGAAAGATATTTCACAACTATAAACTTTTCACAATTTACGAAAATTGATGTGAAAAATTTTTTTCACATATAGTATTTATAAAGTTAAGTTCCCTTATAAAACAGAATTTAATTAATATGACCATCTGAGGAATTTTTTTTTTCTCTTAGTAACGAAATATAGCAACAGCCATTTTTTGACAAAGTGTTATTATTTGGGTAATTTGTCAAATTCTGCATCAGGTTGAATGACAAAATTTGACCAATGTAGACACCTTCCAAAAAACCTTGCTTCTTAGTAACAGGTCTATAGCAACAGTTATTTATGGTAAAATTTACTTATTTTTCAAATTTGTGTTAAGTGGAGAAAGAAATTTCATTGTGTAAACGTTAATTTATTCGTAGACCCTATTATATATTCCTGGGGTCCAGTGAACCTATGCTTGTTTTTAAGGATGATTTAGTAGTACCGAATAAGAATGTTTTAGTGGTACCAAATATATTTTAGTGGTACCAAATAAGGATATTTTAGTGGTACCAAATAAGGATGTTTTAGTGGTACCAAATAAGGATGATTTAGTGAAAATGCTGTTTTGGAAATAATTTTGAAAGACATTCATTTTCATATCTGTAGGCACTTGATGTCAGGAAATATTTTTTAAATTTAAATTTTTAATTTTTGATTTAATTGCCATGTTAAAGAGAAGTATGTAGATGATCTCAACCTTGATTTTAGTAGATTAAATAAATATCGAATAAAGTGCTGTACGAAAAAAAAAAGAAAAATTTAGTCAGAATCAAACGTTCCAAAGTTCTAATTCCTATTAATCTTACATTCTTATAAACCACAGATTGAATAACAATCTTTTTTTTGATTTTTAAAATTTTGATTTTTATGCAGCTAATACCGAATTAACTAATGGTACAACTCGAACAAGAATATCAATTACATCTGTAAGTAATATATATATTAAATATGTGTTCGATTTGTTTAAATGTGTTTAAATATTTTTGATTAACTCAATAACAATAAACATAGAATTAAAGTTTAAATGAATAAAAGCTTTGTGATATGGTATGTTTACAAAGTTTATTTATTGGCTTGCTCCTAATGTAAACATTTTTTGCTGTTTGTTGTGTTCAGCCCGATTTTATTTTTAAATATCTATAACAATGTTTAAAAAGTCTATCTGCTGTATTTTTATCTTGTAAAAGTGATAAATATTCAAAGGTTGCTCCATCATGACGTTTGAAATACTGAAAATGTTGTTTCTGCAAAAATTGTGACTTTTTACATATTTAATTCAAGATTTTATAGCAATATTTCAAAAAAGTGGTAAGCTAGGTGAATTTAAAAATCTTTTGTCTAGAACTGCTATACCATCCTATTAGAATTCAAGATACTTTGTTCTAGTTCTGTTGTGTTTGAACAATTTTTTTCTCTGGAAATAACATGGTCAATTTTGTTGACATGATATTGATACAAATTTTTTATGCTGACCGAACAAGTAAGTAAATTTTTTTTTAAACTGAGAAATATTAATACACTAATTTATATATTTTGTTGTAACCTGACCCTTCTAGGTTTCTACCCTCTTGTATTTAAGTACTTTTTTTTTATGCTTATAACAGCAGTTAATGTTGTTATTACAAATGTATAATATATTATTCTTGTTTGATTTTACAGAGAAGTTACTCTAAAGATGCAGAAGATCTCGTTAATGAGGTTTGTAATCAAAATTAGTAATACAGCTAATCAAGCAAGGATGCTTACTTTTTAAAAATGTCAAAACCTGTTATACACCCAAAGTCCCTTATGTTATCAATTCATTAACTTTTGTGAAGAATTTCTCATGAGATTGATGATAGCAAATAACTGAATGTTATAAGTTTTGCTTTAGAATTATTTAAAAGTTATAAGCTACCTCAGCAACATTATCAACAAATAGTTTTTTGATATGGTAATAAAAACCATTGAACAAGATCATGACGGTTTGCTAAAGTAAGAATCTTTATGCTCAAAAAAATTTCACAACTTTAGGGCTACAGCCAGATAACGATTTTAGAGTAAAAAAGCAACTTCCTAATAATATTATATGAAGACAGTTTATCTAGCAAAATATTTTTGTGCTATGCTTAATTAAGAAGGAATTATAAAACTTTTTAATTTTATAAAAAATAATAGCCAGGAAAGTAATCTACTTTATTTCGTGCTAGAAATATATGAAAATAATTTTGATTGGAAACATTAAACGAAATATTTTGGCTTTAATATTTCATCTATATCTAAATAATTTTCCTTGTAATACATAATAAGGTAGGAATAATTTCATATCTAACTAAATGTTTAATAATATAAGAAAAATTACTGATCGGCTGCTGTAGTTTAGATGCTGCATCGTTTATAAAATAGGAAATAAAGTTTACCTCATCTAATAAAAGAAATAAAATTTCAGACATTCAGTATTTATTTTGGAATTCCAATAGTTTTTTAGTAACTAGTTCTGGCGTTTTTTTCATTTAGCACCATAATGGTTTATCTTCTGAAGAGAAGGCTGAACAAGAAGAAAAAGCACTGCTAGCAGCATCATACAAGAAACAGCGTGGAATCAATAAACGTAAGTATTTGTGGAATATGATTTCAATCATAGATGTAGAGGATTTCAACTCGTTCTCTCTTTTCAAAAAATTTGCAATTAGACTTTGATGTTTAACCAAAATGTACCTAAATTTTTTGTACTGGCCCAATTCTTGTCATCTCATGCCTAAACCTAGGATTAATAAAGAATCTAAACATGGCGTTAATAAAGAATTTGAATTTTGTATTATTAAAATTTGTAAATGCAGGAATTTTTAAATAATCGCCTTTAAAGCAGGTTATTTTGGTATTTTATCAAAGACTGTAATAATAAATTTTAAAATGCATTATGGTAATTATTTTTTGATAAATCATGACGAGGTTATAGTTTGAGTTATTCATTGTGAAAGTCTAATGATGGTGTTTTTCTATGAATTTAGTTCAAATGAGGATATCACAAAAACCTGTCTCCCAGAAGCCTCATGCATTGGTAAGCATATAAAGCTGTTTTTGCCTCACTAAAGAAAGTTTTTTGTTATAGGTTTATATTAAAGTTAATTAAATAATTTTGAATTTAACACTGCTCCTAGAAAACACCATTAAAAACATGCCAAAAAACTTCTGATAGCTTATTAACACTTAGATACTGCCTAACCCCCTAAGTGTCACTGACATAATATTGCATTGTTTTACCAAAGTGCAAACAAGTCTTAATTTGTGGCTCTTTCAGTGTGAGTTTTCTTTCTAAAACAAGTGCGCCAGAATTCCAATTGAATTCTGCAGAGTTTCATCTAATTTTTACATATTATATTTTGATCCTTTATCGAAACAGAGCAGCCATCCTTACGATTATCGTTCTAATTTATGATCAATTTTAAAAAAAGTGACACTTAAAGGGTTTGAGTTAATACCATAAGGATAAAAAAGTGCTATCTAATTTTAATGAAAAATTCTCTTCATTTGGTACTATGCCTTAATTGGGTTATTTTAAGCCTAAAAATCATGTCAATTTTCTAAAAATATACTTCTTGTTGAAAACTATTGTGTTTGATAATTTTAAGTTATGCTCCGATTTTGCTTTTATTATTTATTTCATCAGAATATTATGTTCTGTTTTTTTTTTTTAGCATTTTGAAATTTTTGAAAATTTTATTGAGGCCATAATTTGTAATAATTTTTTTTGCAAAATATCTCTAAAGATTGCTTTGATTCAGACTATTTTTTATTTATTTATTTTTTTAACATTTTTTTTTACTGTTAGAGAATAATATTTCAATATTTTAATTTTATCAAGCTCAGGCCTCTAAAAAGGTAAAATTTTTATTTAAGAATATAATTTTTTTGAAAAATAGCATTTCCCTGGTTTTTTTCTTTGAAATTACATTCTGAATATATAAAAAAGTGTAATTTTAATGACTTTGGTATGTCCGAAATTTTATTAGGTCGAGGAACCAGGACCCTGAACAGTTCAAGCCTGTTTTGTAGCAGTTTAGAAAAATATTATTCCTTGCAATGTTGACATGTAAATAATTTTTGAAATGAGTAATGAAAAACATGCTAAAAATTTTGTTTAGAACTTTCCTGAAAAACCATTTGCAGGGCTTTTCATAAATAAGCTAGTGAAGAAACATATCATAATCTCCAATTGCTTTAATACCGGAAATTCAATATTTTATTTTATCTAATCCCATTGTTTTCAACTACTAATATTTTGCAACATAAATAACATTGATTGGACAGCATCATGAAAAAGATATGAAAATCAATTGTTAATTTTTAACTTTTTTATGTTTTTTGAACTTTTCTTCCTCATCTTTATAGCATCATCCTTCTGAAGAGCCAGTTAAAGGTGAATATTACATTATATTGATATCTAATTTTTTTGACTATTGTTATTTTATGTTTATAAATCTATGAGTTTAATAATGTAATCATTTTGTTTTTCTATTTTGCTACATCATTCATTATCTGAAATTGTTCCAGTGCATTTGAATAGGTATAAATGGTTCCATAGGTGCATTAAATGACAATTTAAATGGAAAGAATATTTTGTTGGTTTGTTTTGTCTATTTATACATTTATTCATTATTTATCTTATCTGTTTGTACATTTGTTCATTATTTCTAACATTTTGCATAAACTTGGTGATAGAACACTAACAGTTTGAGAAGCCCTGAAAAATGTTAAATTTGTCTATCTACAAGTGGTGCTTTTTTTTTTTTTTTCCTAAATTGGGAGGTTAACTTTTTCACTCTGCAAACTAAAATCATGTTAATTTCTTCCAGCTACAGGAAGCCTCCAACGAAATAAGAGAATGGTATGTCGTTAGAATTCTTTTTTAAAATGGTATTCGTTTTAGTGTTAAAAGTTGATCATCCATTATTCCTGTATTTCTTATAATTAACATTTAAAGGCAGTGAAATCTAATTATTAGAGGGAAATAAATAGTTGATTATTGTTCCATTAGAATAATCAAAATTGCAGTTGGTTTTTCAAAAACATTTAATGACTTTATGTTATTTGTCTGAATAAGTTTTTTTCTTTTCCATCCGTATTTGATTATTATGTAATAGCTATTTTTTCAAAACAAATTTGTCAGGACATAATTACATAACATTGACTTAATTACATTAGCTTTAACTCAGTAATCCATAGCTTATATTTTAAGTTGATTTATTTTGTATGCTGCTTTTAAAAAGTTGAACTTGTTTTTTTAATTTTTGCCATTTATAATCAGCCTAATTTATGAATTTCCCATCATTGTAAAATTAAGAGCGATTTATAGACAGCTTTTAACCCTATGTAAACACTACCAATCAAATTTTAGTGTAATTGAAAAATAATAAATGGGAAATTGTTCTTTGCTTCATCAGTCATGGTTTAAGTTGCATTTAATGCAGTTAGATTACTGAAAACAGTATGGCAGGCTTAAACACTTCTAAAAAAAATATTTTACTCACACCAATGGATCATTATAGGCTTAAACCGAGAACGATCTGGTCCCGAATAAAACTTATTAACCACTGTGCCAGGGTTTTACTAATCTAGCTTTTTCTTTTACTACATATATTTTATAACAAATCATGATTTCTGGTACGAACAGATTGTTTTTACATTGGTATTAATTTCCATTATTGAAAAGTGAAGTTCTCGGAAATAAATAAAATATCAAATAGTATGGATAATATCGGTATTTTTAACAATTAATTAAGTTTTATATTTTTAATGTTTAATAAAAAAATTTTAGTTGATTTTTATTCGTTTCTTTTCAGTCGTACCTAACTGACCGTGAGTTTTATGATGCGTTTGAGATGAGCAGAGAGAAATTTGATTCGCTGCCCAAGTGGAAACAAGAAGATTTAAAGAAATCAGCATTCGTTTTCCAATAGCATTATGCTAAAATAAATTAGTTATAGTATTGCTACAATGATAATTAATAGAGATAAAATCATTTTCCTTAGAGTATAGAGACAGCAAAGATTCTTTTAAAATCCTACATCACTCAGTTCAGTTAAAATGTTTTTTAAGAATTTCAGGGAATTGAACATTAATCCAACTTATTTAATATTTCACCTTGCATTAGGTAAGAATAATTTACTATAGTGAGATTAATTAGGTGGGAATGTCACCAAAATTATGCAAAGTTTCATACTAGCATTAAACTCGACACATTAAATATAACATTTACTGCAGCAGAAAATATGGGATCTACCCAAGTATTATATCTATCAAATTTATATGGTTGCAATTTCAAGATCATTATTTTTATAGAATAGCTCAATATTATTTCTAGTCTAAATTTATTTAATTAAACTCAGATTTTTCTAAATTGTCAAAGTTCATTTGTTTAATGTGATTACATTCAAAATGCATCTCACTTCATGTTTGTTTTTTTGTATGGAGTTTTGTTAACACTAAATTAGTAAAAATTCAGGTTACCTAAAACTGACTGACTTGTTATAAGCAATATTGACAATTTTGTTTTGTTTTGTTTCGTTTGTTTGTTTGCTTCTATTTTTTTAAACTATTTCAGAAGCTATTTATTTGTTTGGTTATGCTGGTTTAAGTTTTTGGAGTATTAAATTAAATATTTTTATTTGTGATCATAGAAATAATTCCAAAAATTTATTTATTTAGCAAATGGAACAAGAGAAAAAGTTTTGTTAATTTGTTATTATAATATGTATATAGTTGAATATTTAACAATTGTTCAAATTTTTTCTTGGATTTTATTTTATGTAACAAGAGAGATTTTGTTTTTTCATATCATATCAATGTGCAATACTTTTTCATATTTAAATTTGCTGTTTTAAAAAATTGTGATTCATGCAGTTTTTTAAGGACTTGCTCAAGTATTGTCTAATCAATTTTAACCAATAAGTCAATTTTGCAAATTTTTTAGCTGTGGAAAAGTTTTTTTGCTGATGGATATGCACTGTATTAAATTTTCTTTAACCCTTTTCAGTCCTTGCACTTTGATTATTTTTTTACTCTATTTCAACTTAAAAAAAAGAGGGAAAGTTTTCTGCTAAAGCAACTTAATCTTTGAAAAATCTATCTTTAGATTCCTTTATTATAAAACTTTGCAAAATTTTTGTTTTGTATAAAAATTAGAAAACTTAAAAAACTTTTTTCATTTGCATGTCGTATGCATAAATTTATTTATTTAAAAACAGTTGATGCTTCATATCATATTAAAAAGGAAGGTTAAAAAAGCATATTTGCTAAAAACTTTTGGCTAGCTTTTATCTTTTTGAGGCAGTGCTTTAGAAAATATTGAAAAGCTTTCAAAATTTTTTGGTTCAAAGTTGATCAGAAATTTTTTCCATAAATTTAGCTTACTTTTTAATAATTTCAGGGATCATGAAATATTTATTTTTTATATAAATTAAACAGGAGCAATTAGAACTTTGATTAATTAGATTATGTGGCCTACATACAATCCAACTTTTATTTAACAATGTTATAGTAAAGCTTCTTTTTTTTTTCACATTTTATTTTTTAGTTATTTTAATACCTTTCATTTATTTTAGATTTTGTACATTGTATCCTCTTTGTAAATAATTATTAAATTCTCACTTTATAACAGATATGTGCAATATTTATAACCTTTATAAACTACCCATTTTATTTTGTGGGAATAATTTTTTTATATATAATAAGAAACTAATATGATGATATATAATTTAATTTTAGTTAACATATTTTTATTTTATATATATATATATATATATATATATATATATATATATATATAATATATATATTTATTGTACTT
>JAUZNK010032078.1:0-18637 GCA_035046665.1 Euphysa ruthae
GTATATATGCTTAATTTGCACCACAATTTTTTTTTTAAGTTTATTTATTTACCATAATGTCAGGAGATCATCAAAAGTCAAACTTATTTAAAGGACCGGAGGCTTAGCTCATGCAAAGCGTATGAGCCACATGCTTGATGAAAAGGTTAACTTCTTTCATTGGATTCATAAAGATTAGGTTCTGTGTTAGCATTTTGTTTGAAATAAGTTGCTCTATTAGATGATTTTGCAACTGTAAATAATCATACGTTGAGCCTGAAATATCATAGATTATAAAATCAATAAGCAATGCTCCAAGTTTTCAAAACCATTTGAGTCTTTTGCAATTTAGGTAGAATAAGGACTCAATGAGTTCAATGCTGAGTATAGTGATGTTATAATTGTTTATTGTGTGTCGCTTTTTTTTACCACCCCTGCTTGCTGATTTTGTTTCACAATGTCAATAAGCTTTTATTCATGTATAGTAAAAAAAATCTTATTTGACTTTGTTTTACTTGTACTATTCCATCGAAGGCTCAGTCATTATTTTATTGTCATATTTGCTTATGAGGGGAAGACTGGCTGGCCTCCAAAAAATCTTGTAGTAAACCTTTTTTCTTTTGTAAGGTATCGTAGCAAAGTAGTAACTAGTTCTGGAGAGTTATGTTAATTCTCCAAAGTTATACAGTGACTTTTGTTTAAGTGTTTTGCAATCAGGAACAGAAAAACTTTCTAAAGCTTTCTATTTTTATATATTTGTTGAATGGCATTGATAGATTCTTTCCGAATTTCAATTGGATATGTTGAATCTAACCCGCCACAAATGAATGCACTGAATATATAGCTTTTCTGGCTGTTACAGCATAAAAAGCCTTATGTCATATTGTCCTTGCTTGCTTGGACTGCTTACTTGGACTTTTTTCCACAGCTATAAATATTTACCAAAGGCTGAATTTTGTTTAGGCAAAATAACATTTATCATATCATATCTTCTTCAAGCTATCAGCCAGTTCCTCGCATTTGCATTCAACAATTTTGCATATTTATTTAAAACGAGCCATTTGCATCAATGGGGATATATTGGAGTTGAGAAGAAAGATTTTTTGTCCAGGATGTGATGCTATGGCTTATTTGTAATACTCATCATCAATGTCAATTTTATAAATTTTTTCCAAAGTTACAGCCTATTATCAATTTATTAAAGATCTCTACCATTTATTTTTGTGTAGCGTAGGATTTTAAATGATTTCTGCATGTGTGTTAGTGGCATCAACAAGTTACCGCACAATTTTTTCAGTTAATTCTAAGAATTTCAAACAGGTGGTTTTTACATTGTCAAAACCGTATGTTTACACTTGGAACATCATTAAAGATGAAGTTTTCATGCAGTTTGCTGTTATCTGACTAATTATTTCGTCGATTAGCAGGAACACAGTGTCTGCTACGACAGAAATGTAACTTCATTTATGCATAATTCCTGAACTGCAGTATTTGGTAAAAACTAACTCCATAACTACTTGTCTGCAATGTTTGTATCCTGGCTCAATGTTAATTAAAGTTTTGGTTGTGATGGCTTCCTCAATTTTATTAAATATAGGTTTGGCTAACAAAGAAATTCTTAAAGGAACTTTTTACTCTATTTGGGTTTAAATTGTATTGCTCTCTGCTGGCAACCAATTCAAACTGTAATAGAATATATAAAGTAAGTAGGTATTTATTCTGCCACAAACAAATATAATATGCTGTGAAAATTACAAGACAAGATAATAAACAACAAAAAATAACAACAAGGATAAACATTAAGATAAAAAAACAAATAATGGCAAGGATAGACACAAAAATTGTCTGTCACAACAGTATTTCCATGTTAAAAACTATTTTATACTTGCTTTTGATATCAAATGATATGGTTTAGACAAATTTGGTAATTTTGAATTTTTACTGTTTACCAATTACCAATTTCACGCTATCTTCTTGTTTTCTGATGTTGGGAAAGCATAGAAGGAATAAGGCATTGTTTAAATTCTTTTCATACCCTTCAGGGTCATTAATCAGCAAAAGCAGTAAGCAATTTGATTTTACATTAAAGGTGTACTTTTGCTAGAAAAAAGTTTATATTCAAGCAGTAAATCATATGCTCACCTTTTAACGTTTTGAAGATGATATTCATTACATTTTGTCTTAAGTATAGTAATCATTTTAAAGACATATATCTGGAAAAAAATTTAATGCATTCGTAATGTTTTTGCTTCCTCCCTCTGTCTCAATATTTATTTGAAATTTTGGTTTTGGAATGACTTTAAATCTGATTGGTGCAAAAATCTTTAAATTTTTGATTTTACCTGTTTAGTTAGACAGTTCGCGACAAGATGAGAATTTACGTGCTTCAGAGTTGCAGCAAGAGGCACAAGAAGCTGCATCAAAAGTTGATGTAAGTCATTTTATGTTTTTATGTTAGCATTCTATCAATGTTTCCAAGTTATGAATCTGTTAACTAAGACATTTTTCCTTAGAATCGAAGTAGTACTAATTAATAGCAAACTTGGAAGCAATGGAATAGGAATGTATATTTGTATACATGAATGTAAACCTTTTGCATATCTTTTGAGTTCCTTTGTATTTCTGTTTACGCAGATGTGCAAATATGGAAGGGTTCTTTTTATATATATTAGCATTCTTTTAGGAGTACAATGTGACAATTAAAGGAGTTTTAGATAAATGTTCAATATGCACATTGGAAAAAACACAAATAAATGAAGAACGACAAGGATTTAATAAACAACGCACAAAACTAGAACTTGATGTCAAAGACTTGGAGGACGGAATTAGTGAAGATAATATGTTTAAAAGCCAAGGCGATGCAGAGTTAAAACAGATCATGGAAATTATTACTAATAAAGAAAAGCAGTTAGCAGATGTTTTACCAGAATTTAATGCAAAAAAGTCGATAGAAGAAGGATGTCAATCAAGGTGACATATTTTTGTGTGTGTGCCTATTATATTATATTGCTATACAAGGCGTTAACTTGAAAGATTGTTGTGATACAGGGTGAAAACCTAAATTAAACTGGTGGTAATCTGGATTTATTTCAAATTTAAAGAAAAAAATGTTTTTACCATAAGTTAGTAAATGATAAAAGTATTCAAACTTTTGTCCATGTATACTAGAATATTGTGGTGAACATACTGTTGTATGAAAGATTTATTAAAAGATATATATTTTTTATTAATTACTTATTTGCCATAATGGTGAAAGATGATCGAAAGTCGAAATTATTAAAAGATGACCACCCATGGCAGGGCTCGAACCGGAGGGTTAGCGCATGTAAAGCTTATGACCTACCTCTGAGCCACATGCTGATCATATAATTTTGTAGGTTATAATATTTGTATTACATTTACAAGGAATTTATTTCTCAGCACTTCAATATGTCAAATTTAATTTGTAAAATTCCCTCCTTCTGAAAAACCATATATTCTTAGTAAATTGGTAAATTCTGAATGAGTTTTGGATTTTCAAAATTATTAAATTAAGAAAGGTATTAAGGCTAAAAAAAAATTTTTTTTTAATAAATTTTAAAGTTTTTTTTTGGGATTATTTATCATATCAATTGATTTAATTTTTAGACTGAAATCATGCGAGCAGCGTCGTACAGATTTATTTTCTAAACAAGGTCGTGGCAAACAGTTTCGCACAAAAGATGACAGAGATAAATGGATACATAAGGTAATGTAGTATTCTCATAATCAAACTGACCTATAAATGTCTTTTTAAAATGTATTTTTATCTCAAGTTTACTGATTCTGAGAAAATTAATATCTGGAATAATAACTTAATTAAATCTGTTGTTTATAGCTTGTTCTAAGAAAATTAAATGTTAGTTAGGTGTTTATAAAAACAGAAGGATTTTTTTAAAGAAATTATTTTGGTACTGAGCCCAACTATGGAAATCTTCCATTCCGGAATTCCTAGTTCCGAACACCAGAAACCAAATATATTCCTAGTTCCAATCACCAGAAACCAAATATATTCTAAAAATCATGCCAAAGGTTGCTGAAATCTTTTAAAATTTATGATAAGTTAAGGTCATATATATGGAGAATTCACTATGTAAATCATAACAATTATTATGTACTCAGAGAGTTCATTTGGTAATTCTCAAACTTGGATTCAAATCCAGGTATTGCCCACTCAGCATATGAGTAGCATTTTAGTGTGATAAGTCTGGAGTTTTAATACTTCTTTAGCTTCTTGCTTAATAGTGGCTAGCCTTACAGGAACATTTTTTTGCAAACTACTTAATATTTTATTTCTCAAATTTTTTTATGAAGTTTGAGTTTCTGGAATTCAATAATATAATATAAATAATATAAATAAAATCATTTTATTTATATTATTTTATTTTAGAATTTACTTTTTATTTAAATAAAAAAAAAAAACACACGCACTCAATTGGCTAGGTTTTCCTAGTTTTTTTTCCTTCAAATTTCCAGTGTTTAATTCTATTTCTGTTTTTATTAAACTGAATTTTCCATTGATTGACCGCCATTTGCATTGGTATAGTATAGAGAATCCTTTAAAATTCAACTATTAGTTAATCTAATACCTGTCTGACAGTTTTTAAACAAGAAGCCATTTAGACCTCAATTTTGATTATTTTACTATAAATGCAAAAATTAATTAATAAGGTTCCTATGAATTCTGGTTAATTTCTCTGCTTGTAAATAATTTTTTCTATAAAAATAAAAATACCTATTCAAATATTTCTTTTGAAATTTGTTGATTATAATATTTACATGTAACTTTCTTTGAACACAAATTTTGGTAACTTTGAACTTTGGACTTGGAATTTGTATGGTACTGCTTCTTTGGATTTTTTGACTCCCTTTTTTTTTTTTGAAATAAATTTCTAGTGCGTGTTCCCTTGTATTCTTAGAAATATCTTTATATCCAAATTATTCAAGAAAATGGGCTCTCAGAGGATAACTGAGCAAAAGGAATTGTTATATTTGAAAATGATAATTATATAATACTATGCATCAATTCTTGTGAATGATAGTAAGTTTCATGGCTAACACGAAGCTATCATTGTCCTAACACAATATTTCTCACATTATAATTGTCTCGTGTCAATTTTCCCCTTTGATGAAATTGAAAATGCTAAACAGTCAATTAATAAAGCGTTATCAATTATTTTAGGAATTAAAATCACTAACAAAAAGTGCGATAATGAAAGAAAAACAAATTTCACAATATAAAGAAGAAGTTAAAGAGACTTGTACTAGATGTACTCAGATAGAAAATGAGATAAAGGTGAAATTTATTACTTACTGTTAAGCAAAATAATTAGGAGATTTTGAATTTCTTTTTTTAAAGCCAGCAAAAGAGGAAATTTTTTATTTTACTAAAACTTGTTATTTCAGTGTTTTTGTCTAATGCAAGTACATGACGGGTTAAATTGTAGCATAAGAGGAGGAATATCTATAATTGTATTATACTAAGTTTACAGTAAAACTATAAATTAAACTTTGCATTTATCGGGCAAATAGTTTCATAAAAAGTAACTAAAATAGTAAACTGTATACAGGGCTTTTTTTTTTTGCAGCCTTTTTATAGCTAGAAAAGGTTTTACACAGCTTCCTTTACTTTATAGTTTTTGTTTAGGAGCGAAATGAAAATCTAGCTACTAAGAAAATAGAAATGGATGAATCGATGAAGGAACTTGGAAATCTAAAAAAGAAACGTGATGATTATACAAATATTAAGAAGTAAGGCTGCAATTTAAATTATTATTGATGTGAGATGTGGTAAAGTTGAAAACAAATTGTTTTTATTGCTTAAAATTGCTTCAGAGCTTGGACTGTCAACTTCCAACATTTTTCTGGGCTGAATATACATCATACACTCACTAACTAGATGTGTGATGATGTGAAGAGATAAAATTTCCATTCCTCTAATAATTTTTACAAGGTTTAGCTTCTCCTGGTATGGTAATCATTTTTTTTTTTTTTTTTTTTTTTTTTTTTTTTTTTTGAATAGCATCTTTGCTTCCTCTCAATTTTTGCTAACCATTTTAACTTTTCCTGCTGTGTTGATTTATTATCAAATTATTTTAGTGATCTGTGGCGAAAACAAAGTGCTCTTGAAAATTCAATCCAAAGTACAAAAGCTACATTATCAAAAGCAGAATATGAATTGAGACGACAGCAGAGTAGAGTATGTGCTCCGTTTCGCCTCGCTGGTTATATTCGTATTTTCCTATTTTCATGAATGATGTCTTGTATATTTCGTCCACAGTGTCTGCTTATAACTAGCACGCCTCAAAATCACCATTGATATTTGCAGAGTTTCTGTAGGCAAGATTTTTTATAGGAATTTGATTTTATAATCTATTCCCTGGAATGATTGCTTTTCTAAAAAATTTGAATGATATATGTGATGATAAAGAAAAAATAAAAAATTACATGTGCATGAAACAGAACTAAATGTAATGATATAAAGACTAATCTTGAAGAATAAAAACACCATTAGGAATATTGATTTTAAACTAGAAAGCTCAAAAAATTAGTTTCATGAAATATCAAGGTATAAGATGGATATTTCATTAAATTTTGAGGCTTGATAATTTAGTGTTATGAAATATAAAGTCTGCATTCATACACTTTATGATAGTTTGAAAATATCATCATTCAATTGTTAATTTATTTTCTATAAATATTTGAATAGTTGGCCAGTAATGTCAATAAAACTGAATATTTTTAGAGTGCGTCAAAACGATATCTATGATGGATTGTATTGGTGATCCTTCAGTAGTCTATAGACTAATACATCTGTGTTGAAACTAAATATTTACTGTTTTGAATTACCAGATTAATTTAACCTTTTTGGTAAAAAATGCCATGAATAACCCCAAGTAATTTAATTCACTTTATTTCAAACAGTGTTTGTTTAAATTATTATAACTTTTTGTTTTATTATTATCTACCTGCAGATGGTAGGATTTCATTGCTATGGCTGGGTGTGATTTGTTGTGTATCTAATTTTTTACAAAATTGTGTTTCAAATAAAAAGAAAAAAGAAAAATTTATTTTGGGATTTATATGTGACCTGTTTGGCTTAGCATTTTGCCAATGTTTGATACCCCATCAAGTTTATTTCTGCTTTTGCCATCATGGCTGTGACAGTTCTTTTTTATTTTGCTTGGAGAATACCTACTTTAGTTACATATCTAATGAGAAAAATATTTGTAGTGGCATAATGAGAAAATCAAGCTTGAAGATAACTTCTTCTTCTTGCTCATCATGATGTTAATTCTCTGCCAGCTCATAACTTCTTTTTGTGTGTTTTTACTTGTTTTCAAATCTCTTTTCATGCATTATTACATTATAGATTTCTGTTTCTTTAAAAACTTATGAGTTTAAAAGATTTTGCCTCTGATATTTTTCTTATGTCTGCCATTTTGATATCAGGCCTGTAGTGATGCGCAAAAATATATTGTAAGTTGAAATTCCTGGTTTGATGTTATGTTAACATTCGTTTTTTATATTTTGCTGAGTAGACAGGGATACTAAAATTTGACAATAAACTAGTTTACCAAGAGAAAAGTAAGAAAATTGTTCGTGCATCCTGACCAGAGTTTTTATCTCCATTGTATTGATACGTAAGCTAGAAGTAATTTATAATTTCGCTTTTTTTTATCCCTTATAGACTATTGAAACATTGGTATGTATGCAAATAGTTTTTTTTTACAGCTTTTTAGGATCATTGATGCAATGCAATAAGTAGCGATAACATAAAATGCCATTCTAATCGGAATATTCTTGTTTGGAGTACTTGGACATAACCAATGGGAGGAAGCAGGTCTTGTTTTTTGCTATAGGCTATAGAATTTTATGATTGGAGTTTTTTAATGAGAAATGTTTAATGTTCATAGGCGGTATCAACAGGACTAGATAGTGTTTCTATAGTTGTCAAAGAAAAAGGTATACCTGGAGTATATGGTACACTTATTGAGAATTTTGAAGTAGAAGAACAATTTTTTCAAGCAGTGGATGTTACAGCAGGCGCTAAGTAATATTTTATTTGTTTTAGTTGATTTCCAGTCTTATTATACTAGTATAAAAATCTGCTTCTACACCCTATCACCCAGCTATATTTAGTTTACACCATGTTATGCTTTTATCAAGAATTTCTGTTCTTATAAAAATAGGTTATAGCTGATGACAATATTAATAATAGTTATCAAATAACAATTTATTCACTAAAGTGAGAATTTTAATGGAACAAGGCAATTTTATGAGGGCAATGGACCTTTTGTTTTAAAACAAGCTATTGTTCCACAAAAAAAAACTTGTAAAACTCTGTGGAAATATTTTTTGCGTTAAATTGATACAGGTGTTTTTATTTTAATAACGTAATTAGTCTTTTACAATTCATTTTTAGATTGTTTAATGTGATAGTTGATACCGATAAAACAGGGACTTCCATCTTGCATCATGTCAATAAAATGAATCTTGGTGGAGAAATTAACTTTATGCCACTTAATAGGCTAAATTTTAAAGATATAAATTACCCTTCTTCTCCTGTAAGTAAATGTATTATTTATTAAGTTAAAATGTAAATTTAAATTTCAGCAATACATTTTGGAAAAGCAAGGAATATCAGGTTTTGAACCTCCTTTAGAACATGGCTCCATTCTCACTTATTCTTCAAAAGCGACTCGTATTTTATATTTAACCAGGTGTGCATTAAAGATAACGAAGGGGTTGGTTTCCCTCTTTATATTTGAGACTTTATATTTAATAGCTAAAAAAAATTTTGAGGATAGTTTGAATGTTAAAAAGACAAATAGAATATAAATATATATATATATATATATATTTATATATATATTTATATAAATATATATTTCAAAATATTATTCAAGTATAAATGAAAAAGTATCAAAATGATAAAGACAGTTAGGAAGTATGAATATACCTTGCAATAAAATAATAGAAACTTAAAAAACAAGATATTTCTCAATTAGTAATTTGATAATATTGATAATGTAAGTTTACTAAATCGTACATTTTTTCGAGTTGGTAAAGCAAGTTTACAGTTTTATTTGCACATATGCATGGAATTTACGTGGTACATTTCCCTGACTAAGAAATGGAATTTTCTTGTTTTATGTTAATTCTTTGAATTTATAGCAATAATTTAAAATCAAAATACAAATTACACAAGTAGTTTGTTCTTATAAAATTTAATCCAACCCAATACAATGGTCAGGTTATTCTTATAAAATATAATCCAACCCATTACAATAGTCAGGTTATTCTTATAAAATGCATTTTAGCCACAAGCAATGGTTAAAAATCTGGATCTGTGTTTAACATTACAAGGTTTTTAAAATGGGATTTGATTAGTGTTATGAATTTGCTTTTAGATTTAATCAATTACTCTAAGTTTGTTCTAAATAGTTAATATGAAAGGCATTCTTTAACTTATATTTTCCTCACATATAAAGGTTTACCCACTACCAGATTCAAGCGATATGTTTATTTAAAGTTAATATTTCTCGTAGGATGTTCTGCCAATGATATCCAAAGTTCAATATGATCCAAAGTTTAAACCTGCTATGCAACTGGCTTTTGGAAAAACATTAATTTGTCGTAATCAGGATATTGCGTCACAGTTCTCAAAAAGTCATAGCATAGATACAGTCACTTTGGAAGGTAGCAAATTCTTTCTTTTTTTTAACGGTTGTTTTATATTTTCTCTGTTTTAGTGATAATTAGTGATAATGTTTCTAAAACTCACAGTTTAGTATCAAAATAGTTTTTAAGTCATCAAAGATAAGGATTTTGATTGAGAAATCTTTAAATGATTTACTGGTTCTAAAAATTAGACTACCAGCATGCTTCCATGTTTTGCAGTGAAGGATTGTATCCAGGTTAATTATATCATCGAGTATTTGATAATTATAAATGGAGCGTTTTGACTGGAAAGCTTCACTATGGCAAAAAGTGACTGAATATGAAGTTTGTTTTCACATCTCATTCTAATTTAATTGATACCATTATGACTGATGTAACAACAAAATTTTGGTGGAAGGTTGTCGGTAAAGACAATTTATTGAGAAGAAATATATGACTGTACCTACCTTGAAATGAACAGTTAGTGTGGTTGAAGATAGTTCTTAAATTTGTTTTGTAGGAAAAAATGTCAATTTCTGTCAGAATTCTGAATTTAATGAAACCTAAATTTAATTTAGGTTTCATTACTGAAATGAATGAGACAAAAATTTGTTGAATCTTTCCACCATTTTTCCTCATTTTATAATGTAAATGTTATAATAATATTTCGCAGAATACGGTTTGGCTAAATATTAATATTAATATTAAATATTCAAATAATAATATAAAATAATATATAAAATTGGTAACATCGATAACTATACGATCAGTGGAATATTTGAAAAACAACCCTTTATTTTGGGATATTCAATGTGAATTAAAGTGTGAACATTAATTATTCAACTACATAAGACATTATCTCACATCCGTTTCCATCACATCCATCTCGAATCCATTTTATGAAGCTAGGCACAATGTATGTGCAATGGAATGAAAGAAACCAGTTGACTTGCTTACGGCCTATTATAAGGATTATATCTTTTTTTTTGATACTTTCAAATTATATGCGACACTTATTTTTATGGTGCTTCGAAACCCCATATACTTGAATTTATATTGCTGGCTTTAACTGGCCCCAACATTTTCTGTAGTTTTAATGTAATAATAAATATTTTATGACTACCAAATTTATACTTTCTTGGGTTGTGTGTTGTTTGTCACTATAGGGTGTTTTTGATGGTGTAATTTTTAAGAATTAAAATATTTTTTCAACATCTAGAAAATTCACAAAAATGCTTATAAAAACAAGGTTTTTTATTCAAAAACTCATATTTGTTTTTTATGTAAGCAATTGAAAATTGAAGTTGTGGAAAATAGTATGCATTTCTGTTATGTTTGAATTAATAAATTCTAATTTTCAGGTGATAAATTCAGTTACCGTGGAACTCTGGAAGGAGGTTATATCGACGCAAATCGATCAAAACTTTTGTATCACAAAAAGATTTGTGAATCTCGAACTTCACTGGAATCACAGGAAGCTGAATTTTTACAATTGAATCATGAAGTTGAAGATATTACAAATAAAATTACAAGAGTATGCAGTGAAATACAAAAAATTGAACTTACTCAGGATCAACTAAGGTTATATTTGCCTGCTTTTTTTTTTTACAAATTTTGTTGCTATAAGTTAATTTCAAAGAAAACTTTCCTTAGATAGTTTCACTAAAATGATGTAGGTTTTGGTGTGAGGTTTTGTTGCCTTCTATGTTTAATAATCTTTATTTATACTTCTGAATACAGAAAATAATTATTGTACAATACTAAAAGAAAAAGTGTCCTAAACTGATCTCCCCATATTTTCCTAACATGTATTTGATACATTTGTGTCAAGTATTCATGCTCAATTGACACTTTACTGATACTTCTTTGCCCGCAAATGTTCAGCATGTGTTGGTAAAACTTAGATATATATGTCGTTGTGTTTTTCTTCTTTCATCCTGCCATCAATATTTGTGTTTTACTAATGCTTCACTGATGCTTTGAATCGAAATGCCACCAAATCGTCTTCCACGTTTCAATGCTCACCACATAAAATTCAAAAGATTTGAACTTTTAGAAGTCTCGATCAAGTGTTCCTTAAGTGTCAGAAACCTGCTCATGTTTTGAATTATATATTTAGATTTTAGGTGTACCATTGACATGTCCTTGTTTGTTGTTATTCAATGCATTAAATTATTTTTTCTATTTTTTTGTTTTCATTGTTCTAAAAGCGGAACCACACTTTAATTTTTACATGAGAGAATTTTTAGAGTTCAGGATAATCAAACTTAAACCGTTGAAATATTTTTATTGTTTTAGTTTAGTATTTTGTTTATAACTGTTTATATCTGTTTATATCATTTCTTAACTGTTGTTGCTATATTGGAAAAATAAATTTTTTAGATGTTTCTGAAGATAAATTTTCCGTTGAATTGTTAAGAACATTCTGCCAATTATTATTTTTTTTTTTTTTTTGTCAAAACAGATAAGTTTGCTTGCGAACTGAAATATTTCATTTTTCCCCAGCAAAATATTGTATGATGGTATGAAATAATCTTTCTGGTAATTTTTCCTTTATTTGCCATCATTCATAAAACATTAACAGTTTTATGATATAGATTTTCTATTATTTATTTTTCTTATTAAATTGTATTTTTATTTGTCCAAAAGTTTGTATAATGTGAGGTAATTTCACATAGGTTATATTTTTCAGCCATCATAAAATATTTAGCACAAAATACTTTTCAAAGTATAGTTTTTTTTTCTTGGATAGATAATAACAATTGCTACAAAAAATCATAAAGCTTTGAGAAAATAAAAATCATAAACATGCCATATTTATTTATATTCATTTAGCTTATAAAATGTAACTTAGGCTGCTGATATTTGAGGGACTCTTGATCGTCACTTCTAAAATTTTAAACATTAAGAGTTATTATTTTATTCGTCCAACATTGGCATATAGAAAACTTTTTGAAATAACTTTCGGTTTAAAGCATCAGTGAATTTTCAGTAGAGCACAGATAATTATATATATATATATTTTATATTTTTTTTTTTTTTTACATATTACTTTCCAGATGCAAAAACAAGCAAAGTGTTAGATTGAGTACACATGTCTGACACATAAATCAAATATATGTTAAAAAAGAGTGGAAAAGTCTGTTCAAGACACTTTTTCTATTATTTAGACTCTTATTTTAATCTAAAATTGCTAGGATGATATTTTTTCACTTTTTTGATCATGCAGAGTTGATTCCAAGATGTATGTTAACTGTTTAATTTAACATGACAGAACATGTTTGTTTTCTTGCAACCGATTAATTTCTTGATAACTGCTTATGAGTTAATAAAAAAAAAAAAAAAAGAAAGGAAAAAAAAAACAGAAAATTCAAAGAAATATATTCTATTTATGTAAGCATTATGATAAATATAATTTGATTTCTATTAAAAAGACTTAGTTTCTATATGTTTATGGTACAATCTGTGTGTATTTTAAGATAAACTACTCCCTTTAAGAGCTTAAAAATGATGTTTAAGATGTTAAAAGTTATTTTACTTTCTGGTTTGATAGCAACTCTTCCTGCGAAAAAAAATTTACAATTTGAAGTTGATAACTAGTGTCATTTATATTTTCTATTAATTCCTTCTTTATCAATATATATATATATATATATATATGTTTTTTTTTCATTAATAATATTTTTTGACTATTGTTTAGAAATACATATCAACAGCAAAAACAAGATGTAAAAAATCTGGCAAAATCAAAACAATCTGCAGAAACTGGTCTTGTTCCAAAAGTAATTTATTTTTTACCAAACAACAATCTATGAAATTTTTATGATATGAATATCAAATGTGATGGCCAATATATTTTTATGGCTCGTATAAAGGATATTCACCACAATTGGGTTTGGAAACCCAACTTTGGAAGTCTACCTAATTATCACCCATTCTTTTCTGCTTATCTTGTTCAATATCTATATTTTCTATAGTTAGTTTTGCTATGGTATTTTTCCAAGCAATTACCTGAATTTTGGGTAAATCTGTATAAGTGTTTGATTTTGAGTCTAATCAGATTATACGCACTTTTCACATTAGAAGGGCAGTACTCTAGGATTCGATTACTCCACTGTATTAGCATGCAAATGTCTGACTAGTGTGGGTTTTCACACTTCGATATCTTTTTATTTCTGTTCTATTTTAACAAATATGTATAAAATTGAATTGATTTGTTAAGTCATTCATACCACATTGTGCTAGATGTGTAGTTTGTTGATAAGCAATGTTCTAGAATAAGAAAAACACACTCAATGAGACATTGTTATTATGTTGAAAAGTCAATTATAGAAATCACGAGTTTTGTTCTTTGTATGTTATTTCATCCACTGTTTTACAAGGTTTAAAAATATTTATAACAGTCGTATATTTGAAATAGGTTTATAGCAAAAATACGTAACCTATAAAACCCAAATACGTAACCTATAAAACCCAAATACGTAACCTATAATTTAAAAGATAAACTGATATTAAGCGTCTTATCTTTTTCTTCAGCGTGTGTTCAAACCACCCATTTTAAGCTTTAAACGATTTTCTCAGGATGAAAATACCAATATTTAAAGTGCTAAAGATATGAAGAGTTGTTAAGTTAACCATGAAGTATGATATTCAAGTACAAATTTATTGTATAGAAAAGTGACCACAGTTTTTATTCAAATATTTATATTTATAAATATAAATAAATATTAAACATTTATAAAATATATTTTAGTTTGGGAATTGTTCTGGTGCCAAAGTTTTACAAATATTGCTTTTAAACCGAGTTAAATAAAGAATTATGAAAATTTCTTTTCAAAAAAAAAAATTCCAATCCCTGTCCCGATCAATATTTTTCCAAGAAACTTGAGATCACATAGAAACTTTCAATATTTTACAAGTTACATGCCTGAAGACTTATCAGATTGTTTAAAAATGTAGCATTACGAAATTTTTTCATTTGACCAATTTAGCTCAGCTGTGTTTATCTCACTTGGTATAGGGCTCTAGGAAATTTTCTGTGAAAGAAATCAAGTAATCATTTAAGCATTTATGTCATGTTTAGAAATCTGCTCTTGGTAACTATGAAGCTGAACTGCAAAGGTTGAATGATCAGAAACAATCATTTGAAAACGAACTTGGTACAGAGCTCCTCTCACAATTATGCAGAGAGGATCAAAATGAGGTGTGCATTTTACGATTTTGTTTTGATAACTTTGCTATCTTTCATCAGTGTGTTTATTTATTATTATTATTTTTTTATATTATATATATTTATTCATATCAAATATTTCAAAAGTTGAATTTACTCTCTCCAAAAAATTAATATAAACATACAATATAATCTAACTTTTGGCTATGATTCACCTTGGATAGGTTGAAGTTCTAAGGTTTGAGCCCCAGTTAAGGTTTTTATAGCCATTGAAATTAACAGTTATGGTATTACAACTACTCAATTAAAATTATTTACAGAGTAAGTCTCTTCTTTAATAGACTTTCACCCTCTGAAGTTTTTTTAACAAATTAAACTAACTCCAGAATTAGTCTTCGGGTAAATAAGATTCTCCTAGATATTTTGTGCTTTGTTGTAAGAATAGCGTAAAGATTATTAATATATGTATAACGCTGATATGTAAATGTTAAATATTTTAAATAACCTCATTTATTGCCGAGACATAATACAGCTTTAAATTTTATTCTTCTCTAATATCGTTTGAAGTCCCTCGTTGTTTAATCTCCATCCCATTTTTCTTAATTAAGAATCAGATAAAGACGGTATTAATGATTTTTACATTTTTTACAAATGAAAATTATATTATGTGGTTAATCTGAAACTTGTGTTTCAGTAAATCTGAAACTTTTTTTCAGTTACAAACTTTTGTGTTTAAGTAAATTTGGAAATTATCATGAGTATAGACTGTTTTTGAATTTTCTGGACATGAAATATTTTACAATAAAGGACAAATATTTCAAGGTGTGCTACAGTTGTATCCAAAAATATAATTTTTTATGTTAATTAGATTTGTGTTGATGTAATAGAACTTAAGGCTATGTGAATGTCATCATTGCATATCTATCATTAAAACTTGGAAATTCTTCTCAAAAATGCATAGAAAAACTTAAAAATAATGTTGAAAGCTTTGGGCTAGTTTACAGATACATTTTAAATACATATTTTAACCAGTAAATGTAATAGGACTTACCTTCCAGAGTGAATATTTTTTTTATTTATTTTTTTTTTTTTTTATTGCTTACAGTAACTTAAATAAAAAAAATAGTTGTATAGTATAATGAAATGTAAGTTGTATGGTTGTATCTAAAATTATTTTTAATTTTTTTTTTAGGTTGATAAATTAAACGATGAAATAATGCACTTAAAAGAACAGATAAAGTCTGTCCTCAAAGAACGCACAAAGGTAAGAGTAAAATGAAAAAATTAAATAACGATTTTTAACCTCGTTATAACTGCATCGCAACTTCGCGTAAATAAGCTTGAAAAATAATATTTTAAAATTTAATTATTAATAGAAACTGTGTGTGTTCTTTAAAAACCGTGTCTTTTGACAGATGTAGTATTTTATGGTTGGATTTCTTTTTGGAGTTTCAAAAACTTTGGAAAAATTACATTAAAATAATTTTGATGAATTATAGGGGGGTTTTTCTTCTGTTAAATGTAAGGTTTTTAGATATGATGCAATATTTTTATTTGCTGGACAAAATGATACCTAATTCGGCAATGATTTTTCACACAAAGTTAGGTAAAATATTTTGTTTTGGAGCAAAACACACACATAAGAGTGCACTATGAAAAGCTGTTAACAAGCTAAAAATTATTTAAATAAGTACAATTTTTCCAAAAGATTTGTATTTTTGATTGTAATGACTTATAGAATGACCCTCAGACTTTCTTTAAAAACTAAATGAATGATTACGTAGAAAGTGTACAACAAGCGAGTGTGATTAGAGAATTGATAGAGCTCTCACTGCTTTTTCAGGAAAGCAAAAATTATAGTTGGAATGCATAGATATTAATTACCCAAAGTTGCTTGACTGTGTGTAAATGATCATGTTCAAGGTCAGTATCCTTTTGGGAAATTTTAGAAATTAGTACATATATAAAACCACTTCTTATCCTGCACCGAAACTGTACTCTTATTAAATAAAGTTTTAGATCTTATAAATTGCTTTTTAAAAATTAGAATTTCCAAGGATATAAAGCAAATTATGCTATATTTCTTTAAAAATGTATTGTTTTAGTTGGAAGGAACAAAACAGAAACTTGAAGATTTATTGAATACAAATTTGTATAAAAGAAGGGATGAGCTGCAGCTTGTGAGTACTTTTTAAACCAGTTGATCTAGTAATATAATATTTCCATTATTAAAATCGTTTTTTTTTTTTTTTTTTTTTTTTTTTTTTTTTTTTTTTTAAGTAGGTATATTGGTGACTAACACTAATTTACAGTAAGAGCCATAGTAGCTCTTTAGTATTTTATTTTGTCAGAGATTTTTATTCCAATATCAACAGTAGTAATTCTTGATTAAACCTGCTAAGGATAGCTTTTGATAAACCATTTCTTTTGAAGTGTCTAATTCAAATGCTTGAATATTTTGTATCTAGCACATAACTAAGTGGAAATATTTGGTAATTTTGATATGCATATTCTTATATTACATATTTTTATATCGGAAAAACCTGGCTTTTTATTGCCAAACTCCAAAAGCTTTTATGAATTGGTTTAATTCAACCTCATTTTGATTTCACGTGTTCACGTGCTCTGCATGTTATCCAAACCTAACCTGAATAAAGTGTTTAGAAGATAACTTCAAACGGCCCAAAATGGATGTGTAAATTTTTCCTGCAGATAGAAAATGTGAAGTAGAACTAATAAAATTTGAAAAAATAATTAGGTTGAAGTAAATAATTGATTTTAACAATGCATCAATGTTACAGTTCCTTATTTAAAATTCACTCCGTGTATGGCTAATATTCTTAATAAAACATTAAAAGCCTATCAATAATCGAAACAGATTTTCAGAAACAGGCTGAAAATCCCTGTCACACTTGGGTCCATCGTTTAGGATTACTCTTTTGAAAATATTGATATACTTCTTAGAGATTGGAGGATGTTGGAATGGAAGAAAAAGGAGAACAGTTAGAAATAAAGAGGACTGAACTTAACACATGTATTACATGGTTGGAAAAATCAACTAATCGTGTAGAAGGTAACCAATCTTCAAGTTGAAAAAACGTATATTTTCTTAGTATTTAGAAAACTTCTTAATTCTCGTTTTGGAGTTTCCTTGATTTAATTTTAATTCTTAATTTTCTACTGCATTAAATAGCTTTTTCTAAATTTTAAATCTTGACAGCAAAATAAAAGCTGATCTTTGTGATTAAAAATCACTAAAACAAAATTATTATTTATGATTATTTTGTTTGAATTATTCAGTTTTTCAAATACACCCTTTATGGTCAGTATGCTGGTTACAATACACCCTTAATGGTCAGTATACTGGTTACATTACACCCTTGATGACCAGTATACAGGTTTTGATAATTCTACTATAATAATACTGGTTGTCTAAATAATTGTGGGATTACCAAGATTTTTTTAAATGGTCAGTCTATATTAAGCCATTTTGAATAAAAATCTGAAAGTTCAGTAAAAAGTTTTATTTATTTTATCACTATTTTCTAACCCTTATGGATTTAGATTTAGGTGGGATGTAAATAATCGGAATTGACCAGTTTGTATATGAACAAAGTACAAATCTTTTGTTGACAAATTTAATATCTTTGATATCAAGTTCAAAAATATTTATGTTTGTCAACTCAGGCATTAATAATTAAAGAGATAAAACGCATTTCATGAGCAGAATAGAACTAACGAACACAAACGCGCAGTCAAAAAATACGACACATCTAACGAAATCGCTATATACTCATGGGAAAAAGA